>QFEC01046234.1:0-10589 GCA_003316585.1 Gomphus bonarii | reverse complement strand
TTCCCTCTTCCGCTCCTAAGTATTGAAGCTCTTGTTGTTGCTGACATATCCCTAACGTTATACTGAACCAAGCTCAAAGATTAACAGTGAGATCAAGTATGAGATAGCTAAAATCCTTGATTCAAAGGTAGACCAATGCCAGAGACCCTGTAGCCTCCTTTACCTGGTCTGATGGGCTGGTTATGAAGGCACCAATGAAGAAATTTCCTAGATGGTCACTACTGAACTTGGTAATACATCCAAGATCATTGCCAAATTTCATTCTGCCTACCCTGCTAAGCCAGTGCCATGGTCCCCTTGATCTGATTCAGTTTTCTTTTCTGTTTTACTCATGGTCTATTTTCTTAGCTATCTATGGTCATTCTATGTACATTTTTCTATCCTACAAGTTTCCTCCATCTACCCCATACCTCTCTCAATCTTTTCCATTCTTTACTAAGTCATGCTCAACTGAGCTGAGACCTACCCAAATATCAGCCCATCTCACTTGTCATTTTTCACACTTTACTCTTAGTTCTCTTAGACTTGTTATAAAACACTCAGTTTTACACCTTACATACAACATACAGAAGAAAATTAAATAAATAGGTAGTTAGAAAGAACACTGACTCCCCTACCATATATATGCACCCAGAACCCAAGCAGATACTCACACCAACAATCCCCAAAAAGAACTAGGTAGATAACTTTGTTTTCCATGCTTACAGGACAATCTAGATACTATGTGGGCATGGCACTTTGATCCCAGGGCAGGGAAGCACCTGGGTGGCTAAGGGACAGAAGGAATGAAAAGGACTCATAGGGTCAACCCCAGGAGGAACAGACTGTGGTCATGGCAGAAATAAGAACTGGAAGATATAGAAATGATGCACGGAAGGACAGGAGGACTCAGGAGTCGAGACAGGAGCAAAAGGGGCACATATATGCGGCCATGGGCATTGGTTGGTATATTGGAACCAAAGGAAGCACCCAAGAATCAGTGGGACAACTGAAAAGACAAGGATACATACCAAAGAGAAGCCTAAAGTATTTTCAAAGGTTACTGATCAGAAACGGACAGCAAAATATGCAACGCAGTGATACATATAGCATGGAGGTTCAACACATCTATCCCAAAGGAGTTTTCTTTCTCTTTTTTGCTCACAAATCATTAGAATTGCAACTCTGTATAAGAACTAGCTTAGTAGATAGTAAAAAACTAATTCTTCTTGCCCCCCCAAGCAACAATTGCTCCTTGTCTTCACTGGCACTTCGCTTACATCAAAACCACATTTCCCATCAAAGGCTCATCATTTGAGACCTGAATAAATTCAGAGAATTCATCAGTTACCTCCAGAAGTGTCTCACAGATTTTAGAGCACACAGGGTCAACAGATTTGTTATTGAATTTACAATTCATGCAGATACCAGAGCCGATCCCCTGGTACAGGTGCTAAAAGGCTGTATAGACCACAGGAGATCCCCAGACCATTACACAGCTGCTATGCAGCATATATCATCAGATTAGAGCCAGATCCAACTCTAGGAATATCACCCTTTAGTTAGAAACTATCCCACACCCCAGAAACACTCTTAATTACAAGACTCTCTCTCTTGCTTTGGTTTGGTTTGGTTTCACTTGATTTTCAACAAAAATTTTATACAATTTTAATTTTTTAATTTTTTTTGATTTTTTAATTTTTTTTTGTATCTACTCCTTCATTGTTTCCTCATTATTATCTTTCTCTTCCTTTTCCCCATCCTCATCCTTCTCCTCATCCTTGTCTTCTGAGCTGACCCAAGCTGACCTAAACCCCTGCACTCTGGCATCCCATTACCAGCCAGTCTACAGACCCAGCTAGGAGCTCCAGCACCGATGCTTGCCTCTCTGAAGCCAATTCTGGACCTCCAGTGCTGAGGTGAGGAGGCTCAAGATCATGCTCACCTGCTCTGGCACCTGAACTGATGCCCCTTCACCACTGGGCCTCAGGATCTCCACCCAAGACACCTTCTTCAGCTGCTTGGCCAACTTCTCTTTCCCACCCTCATCACTTGTGTTTGTCAAGATACTCTGGCCCTGCTTCCAGCCCTTGGACAGGTTGCACTTCACTTTGCACACCTTACAGGCCATGCAAGTGGCCCCAGTACTGGATCTCACATATTCCTCTTCCTGCTTCCTGCAGTTTTCACAGGGAGGCCCATCTGCCTCAGTTTGCCCCACTGGCTGCTTACCTTTCCCCTAAGACCCATTAAGTCTAAAAGATATATATATAATACAAAAAGACTCACCTTGAGAGGCACCTTTGGTGCCTCAGCCATCCCAAGCCCTTTGCTCGACCTGGCCAGCACATTCATGACCCACCTTGGTGCTTTAGGCTTTGGTGCCACTATATTCTTGAGTACCTCATGCATCTTGAGTGCATGGGCCTCCTTGATTTCCTCAGCCAGCTTGGCCATATTGTCATCTGCCCATGGCTGGACAGGTGGGGTTGTTTGAGTAGCCCCTGCTGCTTCATCCTCAGCTGATTTTTTTATAGCCTCTTCCTTGGCCTGCTTCTCAGCTGCAACCTGCTCCTCATCCTTGAGCCTCTTCTGCTCCTCATCCTCATCCTCTTTCTTCTTCCTCTCAGCCTCCTCTTACCACTCCCTCTCCCTCTACTCCTGCCATTTGCATCCTTCACATTCACACTGTTCTTGCACCTCACTCTCTTGCTTCTCCTTTTCTTCATTGATGTGCTTGCACTCAACTCAGTGCACCTTGAGCTTGCATTCTTCTTCATCAGTTTCATACCTTATATTTTGGCAGATCTTGGTGGCATGGGATGTGATGGATGGTGATGGTGGGAAGAAGAAGCTACCCTGGGAAATTCAATCCCCAAACAAGTTACTTACCTCAAATAGGTGTCAAAACCTTAATGGTTAAAACTCTGCTTACCAGCTTCATGGGTTCAGCTGTTAAGAGGGAGGTACTGTCAAAGTATGATCTACTGAACCTTGGCTCACTCGGCCGTATTGACCAAAGTCCCCACATACCGTATTACAAGTTACAGACTCCCAAGTCTTATAACTATGTTTGGCCAGGCTCAGTACATCACATTTCCATTATATTCTCTTTTACTCATTCACTTTGCTTCAGTTACCCGCAGTGCATATATGGGCATGTATGCCTGCTCTTCATATTTTACTATTCTTACATTGATATATCTTATATTCTCATTTCCATGCTTTGTGCAACATTGTTGCATATCCTATGCAACTCATTCTCTATATAAGTAATTAGTCCTCATGTATGTATTCTCCATTCAGATTATCAACTAAGTTAGAGATATACTATCAGTCCTTAAGTTAGTAGTCCAATCATTTGGTACCGAGCATCTTGGGAGTCTACTGAATATCAGTCTGAAATCTAGTGGCATGGGCAGGGAGATAGGTGCAATGCAAATATGTTGAAACCAATGCCATGTCCCACCTTGGCTTATTGGACCAAGGCAAACCACCCAAACCAAGGGTGTGTGTGCATGCACTTAACACTTGGACAACATCCTCATTTATCCTGACAATGAAACCTCACACATTGGATATCTCTGTGGGACCTTATAATGCCTATGGAAGTACAACCTTTATAGCTAAGAAGATAAATACTCTTTTCACCAAACCTTGGTTGAATACCTCAGCTACATACTCTCACCCGAAGGTCTCACCATAACTGAGCAGAAAGTTAAGTGCATCCTGGATTAACTAGAACCTTGGAAGGTCAAAGAAATCCAGTCCTTCTTTGGTTTTGCAAAGATTGACAGGTGTTTTATCAACAATTATTCTGCCATTACTATTCCTTTCACCAGACTTTGCAACTAGGCACAAAGATTGAACTCTGGAGGACTGGAAGAGGGTGGTATGGTTATATGTGACTAAAATAAATTCACTTGGGTAATATGGTAGGAGATGGGCTTGGAAAAGGGTAGGCAAGGGGCTGAGTAATAGACTAGTAGAGATACAGTAAGGTTTAGACATCAGGGTAACCCCTGTTACACTTATTGAATATCATGTAGTACTAGTAAGGGGGAAAGTCTAAGTTAAAGACTATCTTATGTATAGTAAAGGGGGTCTCACCTAGCAAGGGAGAAATCCTAAGAGGAAAACTTAGGGTGTCTTGCTAGTGAGCTATCTGGTCTATATACCCATTGTCCATGTTCTACTTCCTCAACATACCTTACCCCTCTCTTGGCCCCAAAGGTATGCACACCCATTCTATAAATACTTGACATCCCTGGAGCCAATTTCCCAGGACATGAACCAAGGTATCTCTCCTCAGTCTAAGTGACTTGGCCTTGGGTTGAATGGATCCCTTCTCAGCCTTCCTTGGTCCTCAGCCCCCCACCTTAAGTCTCAGCTCCTGGCTCAGGAATTTTGTGAGTAAGTGCCAAGCTGTTTAGTAGGCCCAAAGCTGCCAAAAGTTTGGGAGCCTCTGCTCAAAATCTGGGGTAGTTCAGTGCATTCCTGGCCAAGTTGTTTCAGTTTTGGCTTTGGGCTTGGAAAAAGTCATCCCCTGACATTCAAGGTGGATCTGTGATGGTGTGGGGTTTGTACTTCTTCACCATTGCTTTCATCCCGGTTCTCCTGAAGTGTCTGCATACTGTCTGTGAAGTTATAGGTTAGTTAGTGATAGTTTGGAGTGCTTTGGATACTTTACCACTATTTCTGCCTTCTCAGAGGTAATAAGCTTGACTATATGGCAGATATTACCCCTAGGAGAGTTTGACAGGACAATTACCAGAAGACTTGAGGAAGTCAGGGAAATGTTTAGAACTCATTTTTGAGATGGTACCAATACTGACATGAGTAGAGGATGATATTTTACAAGTATTTTGGCCAAGATTAAGTCTAGAAATAAATATGCTGAGTTTATCAACAGAGAGAAGCCTCATGGAATAATGTGGTTGAAGTTCCAGAGTTGTTGATGCTTGTTTGTACCATTTGAACTTTTTATATATGTTACATGATTTCTAGTCATGTGACATGAGCCAATACCTCATTAAAAGCCTCCAATGCTTGCTTTTTTCACTTATTAACTGTCAGCAACAAAACCATTTGAATAAGATCTGGGATATGAAATATTCATATCTCAGGGGGCTTGACATATGTTTTCTGGATATTTGGTCTACAAGATAGCTATGATGCTAGAGTATGATGCTAGAGTATATGTCATAATATTTAAATTACTTTAAAAATTAATTTGAATTTCCTATCAGATACACAATCCAAAACTTCCAAACATGTGAATGATTTGTTGCTTACTGTATGTCATTCCAAGGCATATGGATTCTCTCTTATTGATGCTGAGTCAGGATTTGAGCATGGGGGATTTAACAACAAACATTAAAATAAACTTGCACTCATGCTCCTGGAATTAACTCAATATAAACTCCTCCTCATCCAAACATCTTGAATACTAACCACTCTATGATTACATTTACTTCTAAGTCTGTGGACTACACAAACTAGACAATATAAAATATTGACTGCATATAATCCTTTATAGTAGTATATTTTCCCTCATATCTAAGATGTTGAAGGTATGTATCAGGACTTACCATGACTCATTATCATATAGTCTAGTATATGAAGGAGATGGTAAGTGTCTGCAGATTGACTTAAGTAAATACATCATTATTATTTCAAACAGGAGAGCCATAACACAGGATAGTGATAGGAAAATTTAGCCTTTCATATTATTCATGATCCAAGATCTTTTACCATGAAGTCAGTTATAATTTTTTCACTCACTCCTACATTTTCTCTATCAGTGATCTAAGTTCATATACATCGAAAATTCATAAATCATACCTCCCCCAGCATCATACTCCATGTAGAATGATATAATATTGAGAGGAAAATACAAGGGAAAGTACTAGTGACAGCATATATGTGTGAGATTTTCAAAGATTTGGGATTCTGAGAGGAGAAAAATATGAGGGTAACACTTTGACAAGGCTACAATTACAAGATACTCTCATTATTATTAACTGATTGAGACTAATCCACCTGGTATAGCAGTAATCTATCAGGGGATGATCCATTTCAATCACCATACTGAAATCAAGCCACTTCAGCCTAAGCCAGTTTGGCCAGGAGTATACTGAATGACCTGAGGTTTATTCCCAAGGCTCATGAACCTTTGGGACCTTCAGGCCCTCTGAATGGCTTAGTACTTACCCATGAAGTTCTCACATCAGAGGACAAGACTTGAGGTGGGGAGCTGAGAACCAAGGAAGGCTGAGAAAATACTAGCTTAACCTCAAGCTGAGCTTACTCAGACTGGAGGGGGATACCTCATTTTAGACAAACATCCTTCAGGCCAAGTGTCCAAACCTTAGGTCTGGTTCCTAGAAGTTAGCTCTGAATGGAATATGGACAATTTCATTACATGCAGTAGATTCAGAAAATGAGGAAGTCTAAATTAATTAAACTCCTCAGTTACTGTCAAGCACTGAGAAGTAAAATCATATGCTAGTGTGTGTTTCACCCATATATACTTCTGAGCTGATGCTTTAGCAACAGTCAGTATCAGGTGACCAAGCTATTGGTCCCTGCTAAATTATTGGTACATGTGTGTAGGCCTTGCAGTAGAGGTAAAAGTTAGAGCTAGGTGATTAGAGATACAAGAATGATACTGTGGAGTGTACATATGCATTCTACCTCTGAGAGGTTCAACCTCAATATATTGAATTTTTCAAGCAATACTGATGTTAACCTCTGCTCATCTATCCTTCATTTCTTTTTACTAATTTTTCTGTATTTATACATCAAAGAGTTAGTGTGTCATTCTCTTTTTATTGTATATTACTCATGCATGAACCTCAATTTGCTTCTGCTTCAAGATGACGCATGTGTCTGGTTCCCTGGGAAGGGACCAGTAATTTGGCTCCATATTCAAGCTAGCACTTAGGAGCTGGCTCATGCCTATATGTGGGTGAAACACTTACCTGCATATGTGTGTACTCCTCAGTGGTTGACTATCACTGAGGAATGATAAATCTTAGATAATTGTCCAATAAATCTCTGAACCACTGCCAACAGTTACTCATTTTACTCCATGGTTATGGGCCTCAGGGATCAATCAGAGAAACTGCCTCTTACTATGGGAAAACTAGCTACTGATGGATCTAACTGGTCCTTGTAGCAAGCTACTCTCCATAGCTATTTTGAGTCAAAGAACCTTCTCAAGCATATTGAAGGCACTGTTAATATGCCACCTGATCCTCCCACTTTCCCTAAAGGACATATCCTCACTGATGACAAGGAAGCTAAAGTGGACAAAGCTGAGGAGAGACTTGAAAAATATGCCAGAGAAGGACTCATAGAGAGAGACTCAAATTCTGGTCTCAGTGTCAGAGTCATTAGCTTTGATGTTAGATAAAAAGAAAGATGCAAAGAAGATCTGGGACACAGTGGTAGCAGAAATGATGAAGAAACCTAAAATAGTCATTACCAGCATCAAAAAACAGCTCCAGAATATGAAGTGTTTGGAAGACATTTAGACAAGGCACAAGATCTCTATTCAAGACTCAATGACACAGGAGCCAAAATTTCTGAAGCAGAGTTCCTTGACATCCTGTTAGCCTTGTTCCCACCTTCCTATGAATCCCTCATGCACACCCTAATGACATTGCTCAAAGAAGTCAGAAAGCCATTAGACCCAGAAAATATCATCCAGATCCTCAAGTCATGATATGAAAGGTTTAAAACATTATCTGTTACACATGAAGACCAAGGATTTGTAGGTACATCTGAAAAGAAAGCACACATTTTCACCAACTGCAAAAAGCCTGGACACACTATCAGGATGTCTTGAGCTAAAGGTGGTGGTAAAGAGGGACAAGGCCCATGGCAGAAGAAGAGAGTTAAATCTAAAAAGAAAAGGATAAAAGGGAAAGGCAAAGTGAACATAGCTGATGAAGAAAAGTCATCCATAGAAGATAATAAAGGATCAATGGCATTTATCAATCATGATTCAGTTGCATTCATCAGAGATGGAATGGGAGATATTATTATACTCAACACAGGGGCAAGTTATCACATGACACTGTATAAAAATATGTTAGAGAACTATAGAAGCTTCCCCACACTATGTTCAATTCAAGCAGCCAACCAAGGCAGCTTTGATACATATGGCAGTGGAGAACTCAAATAACTACCAGAGTGAGAGGGAAATCTGTTACCCTGACATTAAAAGATACATTATATGCTCCTAAAATCACCTTCACCCTGATTTCAATTGGCCAATGCAATGATGCCAGAAATCAAACAGAGTTTGCCTATCAAAATTACACCATAAAAATTTCATCCAGCAACATGTTATTACAAGCACTGAAGATGGATGGCCTATATCATTTGGACATCCTAACAAAGAGAAACACTGCTGAGGGATGCCTGGCCACCATCAAGTTACACAAAAAATTAGGGTATATATCTAACATCACCCTAAAACAATTAACTGATCATGGCATAGTCTTAGGCCTTGAGCTCATGCATGTAGATGACTGAATTGCTTGCGATGCCTGCATAAATGCCAAAATGACACACAAACCATTCCCAAAGAACCAAGTGAATGCTCAAAAAATATTGGTGATGAAGTGTATTCTAATATGTAGGGACTAGTAAAACACATTACAATTGATAAAAAATCTTACTATGTCTCATTTACTGACGATTACTCAAGAGAATCTGTCCTATATCTAATGAGCTCTAAAGACCAAGTTTTTGCCAAGTACAAATTATATGAGACGATGATACTCTGGCAGAGGAATGCATGCATTAAAAATCTTCACTCAGATCAAGGGGGCAAGTATATAAATCATGAATTCAACATCTAGATAAACAAGGCACAAGACACAGGTACACGGTGCATGACACTCCTGAACAGAATGGAGTGACAGAATGCCTGAACTGTACCTTAGTTGAAAAAACTTGTGCCATGTTGATAGATTCAAATCTCCCAAAATACTTGTGGGGATATGCTATTCAGCATGCTAGGTGGTGAACAGTAACTGATGGTGAACTAAGTAGCTAATGCAGAGATCAATGAATCCCTATGGGCAATCATGACACAACTAGCAAATGAACCTTGATACATGGTCTTTACTGATCCAGATATGACCCAACACCAAGCACAAGTGCAGTGCAGAAAACTCCCCAAACCCCACACCCTCAGCTAGTTCCTGAGTTGAACCAGTATCTCCCTTGGACTTTGATGGAGACCAAGAAAAAAGAGGAAGGAAAGGGTTTTGGAGCCTGCAATGAGTGAATTGTGCACCACCACTGCCTGTATATCATTGGTTTGCTGTCTTGGAAGTTGAGAATAAAACAACCCCCATTCAATCCTCTGAGACTGAGCAGCCTGAGATAGTCACACTGAAAACTAGGCTACTAGCTACCTGAGGCATGGTTTCACCAGTAGGAGAAATGACTCCTGAAAAAATGTGATAGCAGCCATTCCTAACCCAAAGTCTCTGATCATCGAGGTTGAGATTCAGACAACAGATACTGCTGAAGTCAAGTCAGAACCAGCTGTCATAAACTGTGGGGCCACCAGACAGTTAATAAACTGAGCCTATGTGGAACATCACTACCTCATTACTTGGAAGCCCCAGAGACCAATCCCAGTCTACAATGTGGATGGATCTTCTAATGATGATGGGTCTATTCAGAAGATTATAGATGTTATCCTCCAAGTAGATGGGCACATGGAGCACACCACCTTTGGAGTTAGAGGAAGTGGACTGGCTGATGTGTGTGATGTTGCCACCTGAGTCTGAGCACATCCAAGCCACACAAACAGCCTCACAGAGTTTAGCCAAAGCACATTACCAAAACACCCAAGCTAAGATTGAAATCCCCAACTATCTCTGAGATTTGAGAGTGTGTTTGCCAAGGAGTCATTTGATGAGCCCCCCAAGCAAAGAATTTGTGATCATGCTTGTTAAGTCTGGAGTCAAAGACATCTTGTCTGGAGGTGTTCTAGAGTGGTCAAGCTATCAAAGTTGAGCCAGGGTACAGAGCCAAGAGGACTTGGCTCCAACTTATGTGTTGCACCCTCTTGCATCATCTTGTCCTTGTATTTATAGAGTTGCCAGAGTGGAGTTGCAGAGTGAGAACGGAGGTAACAAGGAGGAGACTAAATTGATATTTGAACTAGAGAACTAGAGAAGAATACATGGAGGTTTAAATACATTTGGAGTGTGGGATTCATATGGAGCAGGGTCATCCAAATGCAGAAGAGATACTACATTAGGATGCAGGGGTGCTAAACAAGAGATGAGGTCATGTGGAGCTATAGAACATACTAGAAAATGACATAGAAGATAATAGAAGAGATGATGTGGAGGTCTGTGTGTCAGATTGATGATGTGGTGAGGATGACAGGGATGGAGTACAGAGTGCGTGGAGGTCATGTGGAGATGTCTGTGGTATGGAGTTCAACAGAGGGGTGAGATTGATCCAGAGGGGCACAAGAATGAATGATTAAATGGGTGCTAAGGGCAGAGATATATCACAGGGGATCTGGGTGTTAGGATCTCACCTCACGAGATCCCCGTTCACTTAGTCAATCA
>QFEC01045917.1:0-14363 GCA_003316585.1 Gomphus bonarii | reverse complement strand
TCCGGTTCAGAGTCGCATTCTATGGATGGCCTATTTCACAGTGTCAAGTCGCGAGTACACCCCTTGCCGTTCAGTTTTCTTCTGGGATTCGAATCCTCGATGTCAGGTTGTCAGTCATCGATGGTGTTCTGATCGCATACCATGGCATCTATCCCCAGAAGCTTCCCTTTCTGGACATCGTACAGGCGGTACATACATTTTTGACCTCGCCAGAAGGTAAGAACGAAACGATCGTCATGTCCATCAAACAAGAAGGCGCGGCCTCTCTATTATTCTCCCAACTCGTGCATAGCGCCGTGCATGACGGACCCGGTGGAAGGGACATGTGGTTTCTAGAGAACCGCATACCCACTTTGGGAGAGGTTCGGGCAAAGGTTGTATTGTTCAGTCGGTTCGGTGGAGACGGCCAGGGATGGGAAGGCGGTCTTGAAGGCTTGGGGATTCACCCAACAACCTGGCCTGATTCCGAAAAGGACGGTTTTGAATGGTGGTTAAAGGGGACGAATGTGAAGATGCACGATTGGTAATTTCCTACCACCACCCCGCGTTCGCATTTTTTTCCAGAGTGTCTTATATACGGTTTTTTTTACAGGTATTCAGTAAGATTATAACTATCAATAAGCTTTCTTCCCCTTTTTTCCCCTAGTTTCTCAGACAACCTTGCAGATTCCTTCCTTTCTCGACCTTCCTGAGAAAGCAAGGCGGGGATCTTGCATCCTCTTACAACCAAACCCCGCCCCCGCTTTTCCCGTCTTATCGATCACCTATCTCAGTGCTTCATCGTTTCCTTTAGCTCTTCCCCCACTGGTGGCTTGCGGCTTCGGATGGCCTTCTTGGGGACTGGGTGTGGAAGGGGTGAACTCTCGAGTTGGTAGATGGGTTCTTGGCCACCTTTCGGGAACGAAACAACCCGAAGTTAAGAAAGACGGTTATTCTACTTTCGATGCGGGCGAACGAATAGTGGAGGCGCGATTAAGGGGATGGTGCATGATGGATTATTTCAGGGAACCCGTGGACGTTGGATTGGTGAGATTATTGGTCGAATGTAATTATCGGGCTAGGAAGGCAGGAGAGGAGGGGTGGCCTTTGACTCGATCCCTTCCTTGACTTCCACCCTTTATGTTCAGTATTGAACTTCTCTGGGACCTAGTTAGACTGGCTGATAAGAAACCATCGATTTGCTACAACATCTAATGTCTCACGGTTACCCACTACCGTAAACGCTCAAACGGGGACGCCCGGCCTCAATATTTCCCAAAGGGCAGTCGTCACATATGTGACTGTGTCATGGTTCGAGTTCAGAGATTGCGATAACACTCTTTTCTTCAGGAAGTGAGACAAGAGTTTGAAAGTACGCGTGGAAATTCTTGTCCTCAAAAGTTGCAGGTTTCCCACAATACAGTGCCCTTGACAAGGGAAGAGGAATGTTAAGCCAATGAGATGCTTATTTATGTAAATATTTGGCCTTCTTTCGTTGCGTCAGGGGAAAAAAAGGGTCCCTATAATCTTTTTACCCTACCCCCTTCACTCCGGTTCCGTGTTTTGTGCCAAAATGTCAATTCCTAACGCAGTGGCAGTATTTTGTGGATCAAACGAGGGTAATGACCCAGCCTTTGCACATGCTGCGAAATGTTGGTAGAATCCCCCCGTTTCTAAAAATATGCTACTCATGCAGGAGGTACAACTTGTCAAAAGCACTGGGGCTTGCGATTGCCAAGTCTAGAATGGGATTTGTGTATGGGGGAGGCAAGAAAGGAATAATGGGAGTCGTTTCAGGTGCTGCCCTGGAAGGCGGAGCCAAGGTTACAGGTAAAGAACGGCTATTTAAAGCATGTGGGGGTTGGCTATTGAACCTACCGTGGCGGCGGTAATGCCTACAGGAATTATGCCATACGCCATGGTAAAAGACGGCGAAGAAGTACACGATAACGATAACTCCAGCGAGATGTTCGAGGTGTTAAATGAAAATGGCCAGATACCCGGCAGAGAAGATGTCAGTCAAATCTGCCCAGCCAATGCCCCCCATGCTTCGCTTCTGGTGACTTGACGACGACGTTTTCTATGATCAGATAGAGACGATCGTAGTGCACTCGATGCACGAAAGGAAAGTAGAGATGGCCAAACGAGTCCGTGGCTTTTTCGGTCTCCCAGGTGGATTTGGAACGTTTGAGGAGGTGAGAAAAAAAATTTTTTTTGCAGCAAAACCTATATATATATATCCGGTAGTTTGAACCCTGCTCACACATGTGTTGAAAATCAGCTACTCGAAGTCACTACCTGGTCGCAAATTGGGCTGCATGAGAAACGTGAGTTAAAAAACCCACATAAAAAAAAAACGTTGAACCTCGAGTGTCCGCGCAACTAAAAATGCATTATTATTTCTCATCAGCCGTGGTTGTTTTGAATGTCTTGGGTTTTTATAATCCATTGCGAGACCTCATCCGAACCGCAGTCCGCGCGGGTTTCATCTTGCCCCAGAACGAAGAGCTGGTGGTCTTTGTGGACGGGCCGTCGGATTTGTCCGCTCACGAATCGTTTGACTGGGGAAGTCCTGCTCTGGAGGCACTGAAGACTTGGAAGAAAACCGGGAAAGACTTTGGGTACGATTGGACGAAGAAACTTGGAAACAAGCAAGGAACACTCAATGAGTTGGACGGATCCTAGAAAAATCGGGGGGGGGGTTCTGTTCCATTATATGGATTTGGATTAGAGTGTTGTGCTTGTTCTGTAATTCACTTAGACCAAAGTGCCAGCTTGCCAGGGCGGCCTTTTCACTATTGCATTAATGAGATGGTTACCGTGGATCTCCAAGTGGCACACTCGTTTAGTTACTGGTTAGCAAATTGCTATTATAGTACCAAGATCAAGCGCCGCTGTCGGTTCCAGCTTGGTGGTGTGGTTGAGGAACCTCTCCGGGTGGTCACAAAATAAACTACCCGATCGCGTCTGGTCACGTGCATAGGAGTTGAGAAAACGACGATGATCCCGCCTGGTCCTACATTATGGAAGGCTGCACGTACTGCTGGCACTCGTAGATGTGCGTCGCCATGGACCGCTTCATCTCCGATTTCTCTGACACAAATCAGTGCTACATTCAACGCCCTGTCGTGGGGACATTACGAAACTCCAAATGCCAGCAATGTCACCTACCATGACAGAAGGCGGAATAGCAGAATGGAAACGGGTTGAGGGAGAAGCCTTCGCAGCCGGAGATGTGTTATTAGAGATCGTGAGCATTTGCAAACAGTGTCGTGTCCAATATTCCTCCATAGTGTTTACAGGAAACAGACAAGGCAACTATAGACGTGGAGGCTCAGGATGACGGTATTATGGGGAAAATAATAGTATGTCTGTTTTAGACGATGCGTAGTAACTATGGTTGAAACCCTTACTCCAAAAAGGCGCAAAATGGTGCCAAGGGCATTCCTGTTGGGACGATTATCGCGCTTTTGGCGCAGGAGGGTGACGACATCTCTAACTTGGAGGTGCCTCCAGAAGAGCCAAGAGCAGCTCCTTCGCCCGCACCTCCACCCCCGTCATCAGCACCTTCACCGTCATCCTCCAAGCCACCCCCTCTTGCAGCCGCATCCTTCGAGCCTTCATCGCACAAGGCTGATATTCCTCACGATCTACCCGTCTTTCCATCCGTCCTCCGACTACTGCAAGAGAATGGTGTATCCGATGTGGCACGCATCAAAGGTACCCATCTTCATTTCCCTGGTCTATTTGTGTATAGTAACTTCGTGCAGGCACTGGTATTCGAGGAATGCTCACAAAAGGGGATGTTCTCGCGTATCTTGGCAAAGCGAGTGGCCCATATGGAAGTTTCCGAGATAACACGCCTACGCCTTCTGTGTATAAGTCCCAAGCGGTTATGACAGAAAAGACACCGCTCCCGCAAAAGGTTTGCACGAAATGAAACGTCTGCTCGGGATTTCGAAACTTAATTTCCATTTTGCAGGCCCTGGATCCCGCGGGCATACGTCACACTATTCTTACCGCATTTCTTACGAGCTCTATCAGAAATCGTACACCAGTACCTCCTTCTGGTATGCTTGCCCCTGTCTAAATTCATTATATACTCAATTATTGTGCAGTTCTGCCGACAGTGGATTCTGTCATCGCCGACTACTTGCCTCGGGTTCGGACCGCACTACCAGCGTCGCCATCATCAAAGGCGTCCAAAATAGATTATCTGGATGGTCTGTATTGATAATATAATAGAGACGGAAATTTATCAAGAACACATGCAAGAGATCCCATTCATGTCTCTTGCAAGGGCAAGCACTGTGAAGTATGATAGGGCTCGCAAATAAACAACACATATTTAACAGTCTTACCCGGAATTCTAAGAATGCCCCTGGCCCGCCTGCCATTAAGAATTGCAAGCTAAGCAAACCCTCGTCGTCTATTCTTAATGAAGTCTTGAGAGAAGCTTGCAAAGCCCTTGTAGCACAACTGATGTGTGCGACTCGATAAGAAAACCTGACCATCCTAGCGCATTCAAAGGACTCCAAGACGTCGCGGTCGTTCGGGTAGTCCATCTGCATAGAACTTGATCACAGGTTCCTAAAAGGTTTACAGTGTTCCTACCTGTGTGCTTCCAAAGGTACCTTCAGCAAATAATCTTAGTGTCGGCTTGCGGGTAGCTGTCTGTGTTCCATCCGAGCTGCCTGGTTCAACCTCTGTTGGTGGAATACCAACAAATGTCAGTTTATCACACGATGGGTCAAGCTCCGAAAGAGCGTCCCCGAGCCAAGATGACTATAAAGTAAAATGTATGGTATGTCAAAGCCGGAGAGTCATAGGACATGTTGACGTACTCGAAGGATTATTTTTATCACTCTGAATAAGATTGAGTTTAGGCAGCAGAGGCAAGATATAATGCGTACTTCCGGGAATCGTCAAAGGGAAGTTCCATTAGAGAGTCATCCTCCATCGTCTGTATTTCACAAGTAGTTGTGGGACCAGCCGAGTCCTCGGCTCTGGAGCTCCATCGATAACCCTGCCCAGCTCATGCTTTAAGATGACTTACAGTATCAATGTGAGAGGGTGGCCTGATCCAGAGTAGGACATGCGCATCCCGGTCTTCTTGTCGTTATTACTCCAGAAGTACTGGTCAATCACGGCGTTGCCCTTGGGTGGACATCCTCTCCTCCTTCGTCCGCGACCTCCCCTATCCTCGTCCGAATCATCCTCATCTTGTTTCCACTTCTTCCTTTTCCTGCTTTCAAATGCAGCTTGCGAAAGAGAGGATGATCCTGTGCCGAAGATGTTCAAACACTCGAGGAGCGTATCGAGTGGTATAGTGAAGGTAGTGATTATCTCCCCATCGGCACCAGAATCTTGTGATGGCTGCGCATCTTGAGGATCAGGCTTGTAAGTATACTCGTCAAAAAGTGACAAAGGAATATACGCCCGAGCTGTGCGGGACGATGAGTTTGGGAGAGCAATATATGCTGACGATCAAGCCAACATACCCACCAAACTCCTCGCTTCTTCCGCAGAGACAGTCAGTCCTGCCTCAGATATTGATATAGCGGCATTCTATTTTCTTCAAGAATATATCAATGGGGGCAATGGCTGCCAGTTATCCCTCTTATACCCACCGAAGAGAAGCTCACACCGCGCAGTATCGTCGCCAGAGGTCTCACATCGTGTACGGATGTAACCAGAACCTGTAATACAAGGTAAATCTAAACGCGCCACTCATGAAATATATCCTTACCTGTTCTACCTTTTGGGACATGGATGCGAGCGTGACTGCTGTGACGCACTTTGTGTACCCGTGTGTACCTGACGGTGCTAAAACGCTTCGCTTCGTTGAACAATGTCCCGGCCGCAGGATGATAGGAATCAGGAAGCCACTGTATATCTAGTACGTTGTATTCTGTACCTTGATAAAAAATCGCTCATCAGTATTATAGGGAAATCTCGATGAGAGATGCACAGATGCTCTAATTTGGGAGCTCATGCTCCAGGCAGGGCCCGTCGGTGCGTTTGCAACTAATCTTACCTACCATAGGTACCTCGAGGCTAATACCCATCTCCGCAGTTAATGTACATTTACCTAAAGACAGGATCTCAATGGCGCATCAGGGGTACGGATTTTGCGAATTCTTAACTGAAGAAGACGCAGAATACGCATGCAAAATCATGAACCAGATAAAACTATGGGGCAAACCTATCCGCGTGAACAAGGTGACCATCAATTACTTTTTCTTTCTTTCTTTTTTGCCATGAGCATAGCTGAGGATCGTGGTTATAGGCATCGTCTGACAAGAAGCAACTCGACGTGGGAGCCAACCTCTTCATCGGCAACCTCGACGACAATGTCGACGAACGTCTCCTATATGACACTTTCAGCGCATTCGGGGTCATGTCCACGACCGCAAAGGTGATTACCATCCCATCCGTCCTCTTTTCCGCAATCTTTCAGCTCAACTTCCGCGTGTGTGATAGGTGGCGCGCGACACCACAACAGGAACTTCCAAGGGCTATGGCTTTGTTTCATTCACAGACTTTGAATCCTCTGACGCTGCGATCGAAGCTATGAATGGCCAGTATCTCATGAACAAGGCCATCACCGTACAATATGCCTTCAAAAAGGACGGCAAGGGCGAACGGCACGGCACTCCCGCCGAACGACTTCTTGCTGCCCAAGCGCGTAAGAACAACGCCCTTCCGGTCTCACGCCCTCCTGGGGCACCCCCTGGTATGTTGGCCTTCCAAGGACCGTATCAAGGCCAGTTCGCAGGAGCACTCGCACAACCACCACCTCCGCCCGGATTCACCCCTCAGCAGACCGTCGCTCCCGTACCTGGCTCAATGCCCCCACCCCCGCCCAACATACCTGTTTTCAATCCGGCTGCTGCTGGCTTTGTTCCTCCGCCCCCGCCTCCAGGTTTTGGCCCTCCTATGATGCCTCCTGGTATGCAGCCAGGCATGATGCCACCCATGGGGATGGTGCCTCCGGGAATGATGCCTCCTGGTGTACCACCGCCATTCCCACCAGGTGCTATGGGTCGATAGAATGTTTGTATATTACTTTACTAGGGTAGTATTGAAAGTACAGCGGGCAGGGGCGTCTCATCGATATTCTCGTACTTTGAACCATACCCCAAATATGACCATCAACCCGAACCCGGCAATAAAAGCAAACAGAACAAGCACATCGCGGTAATAGTTGTTTACCCCGAATCCGAATAGCTGACTCATTCCGGTATTAGTTCTGCCATCATTCTAGGAATCAAATACATGTGCTTACCGTGTCCATGATGAGTGATGCTGAGACCAAGACTGGTACGCCTTGCAGAGTATCCTGGATCATTAGTCCAGAACTTACTTCGTTCACACTTAATGCCTTTGATATACTACATTTAGTATCATGTTCTTGCGGTTAAATAATGCATACCTCCAGCGCATACTTGAGCGGTGCGAACCATTGTAGCCATCGGAGCACAGGGGGTATGGTACCAAGGTGTACAAAGAACCCAGCATAGGTCTGCTGGTAGAGTGCTGTAAGTGCACTCAACAAGATAGCAACGCCGCCATTGCGGAATAGGCACGCGAGGAGAAAGTTCTACAAGCGTGATGTCAGCCAAGAGCGATGAAGAAGAAGGTACGAAGATATATACGAAGAGCGTCATAGCAATAGAGTATAGGACAAGAATGAAGAAAAATTTGAAGAAATGTGCAGCGTCATGAGCTAGACCCGCCATCCAGTATGTTCTGTTCCGAGAATTAATGCAAAAACAGCAGATGAGTAAAAACAAATTATGACATACATGACAGACACAATTGTTGTAGGTATGATTCGCAGAGGTATCATATCGAATACAATACGAGACAGAAGCCAAGCCGTAGGGCTGGGAACCAGCCATGGTGAATACCACGCCACAAAATGATGAGGAGCATCCTACCTGTAATACGAGGCAGCGCGTTCGCGCAGGAACAATGGCCTAACCTCGACTAAGTTATACAGAGCAGATAAAGACGTGAAAGCGATCAGAGCTCCCTATAAACACATCAGGAGAATCACAATCAAGATATGAATGACACCACGAACCAAAAAGAATAAACATCCCACGCGAGACTGGAATCCTGCAATCGTGATTCCTGTCTTAAAATACAGTCCACCTAAGTGGAGTAGGATGTAAACTTATACAGAGACAAAAGGTAGCACACATACCAACAAACACACCAAGCACAGAGGCTATGCAAAGATGGGTAAGAAACAATGTCTTGTCCCTAAACCATTGATCGGTCAACCAACCACAGCAAGAGGTATAACTTGATGGTACCTATTAAGGGTTTTCCATTCTCGGCTAGCCAGGACCTCGAATTGTGTCAGGAAGGTGGTTGCATACCGACCACCAACCCTACGAATGACTGCCTCGCCCCTCGAGCCGGCAACCAGCTTCTCCTGACTATTTCCAACAACTACACCCTCTACATTAGGCTTCTCGTTCACCCTCCGCCGCAAAACTATTTGTGCAGTGTTTTGAGAATAGGCCGTCGTCATTCCAGTGCCTTCGGGTCCGCTCGCGAATTCCAGGAGCCAGTCAGCAACATTATAACCTTCTGGGCATTGCGCCATTCCTTGAGAAGCAAAGTGCTCAGCGGGGGCAAGTCCGCCTGGTCCAATGTAGAGTGTATGACCGCGAGAGAGGAGTAGGCAATGTGAAAAGGTCATGTATAGCTTGGAACTGAGCATGGTGAACGAGCAAGAATTAGTTCTAATCAAGAGAACATACTTGGGCTGGTGGATGGACGCAATGACAGCGGTGGGACTCTGCGGATCATGAGCAATATCATACAGCACGCTGGCTACTTTTGCCGCTGACACCGAATCGAGTCCTGGAAAAGCCATTATACGTCTTACTTGAAGACGAACAAGTTGAGCACTCACCACTCGTTGGCTCATCAAGCACAATCACGTCGCATCCCGCGACAAGCTCACACCCTAAGCTTACCCGCCGCATCTCGCCTCCGCTGATGCCTCGTCTCTCACCGCTCCCGATTCTAACATCTGCGACATCGTCAAGCCCCAATTGCGTTAGCACGCTAAGAACACATTAAACAACCGGGATTGTGTAACAAGGAGTGCCTAATCACCGTGATACGCGTTCGACCTTGGAAGCAAACGTGACCGACTCGGGCAAACGAAGACGAGCAGCAAAAAGAAGAGTTTCTCTGGGAGTTAATGTAGCAGGAAGAGTATCGGTCTGCCATACTGTCTCAGCAAGAATGAGTAAATCAAAAGGAAATACTTACCTGGTCAACAAATCCGACAAGAGGTTTCTTAATCACATTCCCTTCAAGATCAAAGAACTCTACTTTCCCAGTCACTTTTCCCACTTTGCGTTTTCCCGCAATGATATCCACCAGAGTCGTCTTTCCCGCACCTGTCATCGGGGATAGTAAATAACTTCAAACCAGAAATGAGGGTAAAGCTGACCGCTTGGACCCAATATGGCTAACATCTCCCCAGGCCGTACCATTCCCGTAGATCCAATAGCATCCAGTATTACCTTTCCACCGCCTTCCTTCTCGGCGTGCTCTGCATCTCTCAATTTTCTATTCCACCCCCAGGATATACCCCTAGCCACAGGGCTAGTGTAACCCACATCTTCCCATCGGACACCAATTCCGCCCCGATGTATCACGGCAGGTCCTTCCTTTGCTGCTCGCCTTTGTAAGACCTTCCCAAATATAAGTGCTCCCAGAAGAACTGCAATGATGCTTCCAACAGCTGCTAAACCACCAATAACTCCACCGCTGAGCTGACTTCCAGAAGTTCCACTAGCGGTTGTATTCGAAATCGTCGCTGAATCTATCACCGACTGTGCTACACACTCGCCAAAAGTGCACCCAGATAAAGAAAGTCCCTGTTGTCCAAATAGACCTCGCAACACCTGTTGACTAAAACTGCAAGGCGTGCCAGTGGTATTCTGGGACGAGGTGCTGGAGGAAGAATTTACACAGTTGATATCAAGTGTACCCGAAAGCGTATTGATTGTTTGGGTGAGATCAAAGGCCTAATAGAAGCCAGATTATGTTTTTGAACAATCGACACTCAAGAAATCCACACGTACTCCGGATTGTCCGCCACAAAAAGATGTCCCATTCCTACAAATGCACTTCAGATCTTGGCAATTCCAATCAGTTCCTGTGTTGCTGGTGCTCTGCGTACAACTGTCAGCAGTGCAATAGAATTGTTCTACGCCGTCATATATGAGTTGAGCATAGATAGAACCAGAAGTTCCGAACGAGGTGATATTAGGTAGCGGAGTGAATGAGGGATTTAGGGTGCGAAGGATATTAAGGATAGACTTCAAAGGGAAGAGTGCTTGGAGGGTGGGATTCTATAAAATAAATTGAATAGGTTCAATGGGATTGAGGGGTAGATGGAATCGCACCAAGACTTGGCAGCTCATCTCGCCTGATGCATAGACGCGAGATTGGACATTACAAGCCAGTGAGGTATTCTGGAATTGAAAAGGGCTGAGACCAGATGTGGGGATGGTTTGGTTGCTGTTGATTGTGTTGAACGCATTCTGGCATGCGCTGGAAGTTGTACATACTTACAAAGACTTAACATTTTCTTGGCTTGAGCTAGAGTTAGAAAGGCGCACCATTGCACCCTGTTCCGCCCCACCCAGCTTCGCAACTGCAACTCGTCAGATTACTCTTGCCACCCCCGCTGACCTGAGCTAATGGCCTGCTTGAACCTGAGAAAAGTGTCCCCCCGCATGCTAAAAGCTCGCAATTTGGACCTCCAAAGCCTGGAGGACATGAACAAGTGGTCCCATTTGTTGTACCATAGTTTTCGCAAGACTGGGCAGCGATGACTTTTGCAGCGACGAAACAGGCGAGTACATGGGAAAGCAACATCAGACTGAGGCTTCTCTGAGCTCTGGAACCCAGAGAAGCCTCAGTCTATTAATTCCATTCACGTGACTGCATTTTGAATGCCTAATGCATGCAGTTTTTTGTTCAAAAAGTGCTGTGCTACCATCATTTCTTTCCTTGTTACTCTTTAATGATATGTACCAGGCTAACCAGGCATTGAACATCTTTGGATTTGTCAAATAATATACCAGACAAAGATGGTGCCTGTTTACAGCGGTAGTAGGGGGGTTGGATCTTCTTTTTACTCTAATGCCCGAGTGATGACGGTACATGAAGGAGGTAATACTTATGGTGATAATGTACGAAGGGAAAACGTGCGTACCGGATGTTCGAAGATAGTCGCAACCAGTATGCCCGGTCTCCGAGAAAACAGATTGAGAGAGGATTAATTTGTTATTGGAATACATCGGCAGGATGACTTTATCATGGTTGGTCTACCCCCGTCTATAATATTTATATGTTGAAGCCATAGCCTCTCATACATTCTACGTGCTTCTGTACTAGGACTCTGCATGCTTCATCGGCCGCATTGGAATCATGGCGCAGGAAACATTCGTCACGAGCCGATTTAGTTTCGGGGCATGCACAACAACTGTTATGACGTGGTCAAGACAGGCTTAGTAGATAAGTTTTCGTTGACCCACGGCTTCAGCCCCTCTGGGTTTAATGGGTTAGTGGGAGGTGGCTTCTCTGGGGAGGTTGTACTTGGAGGAGAAGATTTAAACCAAGACGACGGAATAAATGAAAACATTGCAAGACAGGCTCGAGGTCAGGCTCGAAAGTCACAGACAAGCGTGACGTATATATATATCACAGACTCACATCTGTCACATCTGTTACCTGCTTGCATATATTACAAAGAAATGAAGGTACACTAGGATGGATTCATCTTCATAATATCCTTTTCAAGTTATATGCTCTCGAAGGTTGAGCCGGATTTGTAAGTAGCTCAGCTCGTACACTCCTTAATAATAATTTCCCACCTCATCCACATTCAGAAAATGGGCCATATGTCTGCCTTTTGTACCGGTGTGTATTATCATACCTATGGCATACACCGCTATTCTGATGCAGCCTTAGTGAAAAACTATAGTATTTCGAATTCACAGTCTTAAAACAATGATGCTAAAGCCTTGCACTGCCAATACGGTCTTGTAACTTGAAATAATTGTGCAAAGTATCCTAAGTATGCGATTGAGGCATGGTGACAACGAAAGACCCTAAACAAACGATCAATCACTGGTTCGTTCATGATTCTCTGGGTTCACCCAGCTTGATAAGTTTCTCTTCGTTTCTCTGCACAACTTACAGCGTACTATGAATGAGGGCGCAGGTGCGAACCGGATCATGACAGAGCCTACGACTTTTCCATATAGGTGTCTAATCCAAACCCAATAGATGATGATAGTTCCTAGAGGTATATTGTGACGTAGCGCGGATAACGTGCCGTTTCTTCCATTCCCTGGCATCGGTCTCAGCATAAATATAATGTTTTGACAATCATGCATGCCATTTTACCAGAAACGCCGAAGTTCTCAAACGTTTGGTGGTATCGACTAATCTCGACATGCTCGCTTGGCAGATAGTCATTGTTTTTGTTGGGCTGTTCCTGCTCCATATTTGTTTGAAGTATGTCGAAATATTGCGGACCATCTAGTGCGTTTTATACCATCCACGAGACACTTTCGAACCTTTTTTTCGTTCTTTCAGCCATCATCCTGGATTACTTTCTATTCTACCCAAGACATCAGTTTTGCCGAGCTTGTGGGGATTTAGCAAAGAAAAAAAGATAACATGGCTGGAAAAGCACAAAGGTATTAGACATCACCCTCTTTGTTTTCTCTTATTGAATCCTGTTATTTGTTTTCGCCAGTATTCGAGAGATACGGCTGGGACATTGTGTCTTCTATATCTGTGTTGCCCACTCCAGCTACCGCATTTTTTGTTGCCGATCCTGGGGCGATCAAGGTCTATAAATGTTATCACCTATGAACTGTGGAATTATTTATCACTCGGTGGCAGGAGATCACGATGCATCGATCAAGATTTCCTAAACTTATGAATGATTACTCTATTCTCTCTCTATTTGGTCCCAACATCGTCTCTTCTGAACATCTAGAATGGAAGAAATACCGCAGAATTCTGGCACCAGCCTACTCACAGGTGGAGCCTCTGCAGTAACTCACGACTCTGTATTTCGTGTCTCACTGAGTCTTCCTTGCATACCACAGGAAAACATCGATATAGTTTGGGAAGAAACTTTCCAGGTGTTACATAATCTCCAACAGAAATGGAATGGTCAGGATTCCGTAATTATCGATAGCCCAGCAGAGCTCGCCTTTGGAGTTAGTATATATCATTTACTCATAGTCATCTGACCTGGTTTATGAGCCATCATCTAATATCAGATCGCTCTCCAAGTGATCAGCATCACAGGATTTGGGGTGCATTTGGACAAAATGGTCCTTCCTAACCACACCCTATCGTTCGGAGAAGCGCTCCGCTGTGTCGCTACAGATAGCTTCATTAGACTTGCTGTCCCAGATTGGGTTCCCAGTCTCATCCCAAGAGTTAGAAAGTTCCGTGGGGCTTACGCCGAGCTGCAGAAATACATGGAGGAACTCGTACATGCCAAACAACATGGGGGGCAGGTATTTATGAGGGATGGTAGTTTATTGAGCAATCTCATTAATGCCTGGGGAGAAAAGGATTTCGGAACTGCTAGTCTTACCCAGGATGAGCTTTTTGGTAAGGGTCAATGTTCTTCGAGGATTAGGACAGTCCTAACTTTATGGCAGGTAACATGTTCATTAGTTTTTTTGCTGGCCATGAGACTACGACACATACCATGGCATTTGCCTTGATTCTTCTGGCTATACATCCTTTTGAACAAGATCTGTTGTACCAGCAAGTTCAGGATGTTTGGGACGGCAAAAATATTCCTGTATGTTTCCATCATTACATTAGATGATCTCATCACCAACACTGTCAAAGCCTTGGAGCTCTAGGGCCAAGCTCACGCGTGTTGTAGCGTGTGCCTTCTGATATTTGTCAATGAATTATCTAAACTTACCATCCAATCTTCCAGAGTTTTGAACGAAACATTGCGGATGTTTCCACCCATCACTGGCTTGCCCAAGTACAATATCGATGGGTGTGTTCTACACACCTGCAGCGCTTCAAGTCTATCTAAACATCAAGACGTCACGGTTCCACGAGGAACGGCCCTTATCATTGACATACCTGGCCTTCACTATAATCGTGTGTCAAGGCTTAAAGTTTAATGTTCTGGGAATTCATATGCCTTTTGAATATATCAGATAAATACTGGCCCGAACCGTATGTGTTCAAACCCGACCGGTTTTTGAGCTCGTGGTGCGAGGACGCTTTTCATCCCTTCAGCACCGGGAGCCGGTCTTGCTTAGGTCGCGAGTGAGAAATATACTCTT
>QFEC01045277.1:0-12423 GCA_003316585.1 Gomphus bonarii | reverse complement strand
TAATTACTAGGTCTACCGGAAATCTCTGCACCTAACTGTGAACATTGTTGCTTGATCCCATCAAAGAGACTTGAACTCCTCTAATGCAGTGAAAATCTTGACCAATTCCATAATAGTATGGACATGTGGTGCTGGAAGTCAGCCAGACATGTGGATTGCAGACTCTGCAGCTACTGTGCATGTTTCTCCCAATCAAGCAGACTTCACCACTTACCAGAAGTATGAGACAAATCGAATGATCAAGGCCTTCAGCAACAATCAGGTTGAAGGCATAGGTGAAGGAGATATAGATGCAGAAGTCAGTTTGGAGGAAAAACAATCAGGATTAGATTAAATCAGGTCATGCATGTACCTAAAGCAGATCGGAAGATCCTTTCTCTCAAAGTCCTAGACCAAATGGGGTTTGAGAGTTGTATCTCAGGAGGTTGTGACAAAATCATGAGGGGTTACTTGGTGGAGAATTATATGAAGTCAATATGAAAATTGTACCTCCCCAAGAAAGCATAATAACAGCAGTCAAAAGAGACTCAGCAAGTGCAGATCTGTCAACCTGGCACAGGCAGCTTGGACACCTTGGAGAAAGTACTCTGAAGAGCATGATTAACTCCAAAGTCATAAAAGGAATGGAAGTGATGGGCTTAGATCTGAAGGGTACATGTGAAGATTGTGTCTTTGGCAAGATGGACAAAAAGACATTCCAGTGTAGAGAAGAAAGAGACACTTGAATATTTGGGACCCTACATGGCAATTTAGTAGGACCAATGACTCCAGAAGCAAGGTGGACACATGCCAGGTTCTGTCTCATCATCAGTGATGACTGTTCAGGGTTTGGTTTTTAAAGCATAAAGATGAAGCAACCAATGCAATCACAAACCTGGACAAGGTGATAGAGAACAAGTTTCAAACCAGGGTGCACACTCTGAAGATGGATAATGGTGGTGAATTCATCAATAGTGAGCTTCAGAAACATTGTCATGATAGAGGTATCACATTGATCACCTCAGTTCCCTATAATCCAGAGCTTAATGGGCAAGCTGAAAGAAGAAACAGAGTGGTCATCAATGGGGTGCAACTAATGTTGAAGGATTTGGAGTTGGGAAAAGATCTGTGGGGAGAATCAATATTGACTCACATCTATATAAGGAACAGGTGTCCCACAAGAATCCTCCCAGGCAATAGCACACCTTATGAGAAGGTGTATGGACATGCACTGTTCATAGGTCATCTCAGGATTTTTGGCTCAAAATGTTTTGTGAAAGTACTTGATGAGACTCACTCAAAACTAGATGACAAAGCAAAGGAATGCAGACTTATTGGATATGATGGGGACTCTATATATACTGTCACAAGAAGAGAATACAAACAAGAAATGCCATCTTCATAGAAGGGAAGGGACATGGCACTGGGGATGATGAAAATGAGCTGATGGAAGTGGAATTCCCTGACATAAATGAAAAGAAGTTTGAAGAGCAAGCAAGGGCAAGAGATGAGACAAGAAGATGTACCACAGTGGAAGTATGGGGTTTGGAACCAACATGGAGATCAGAATGGCTAAAAGAACGGGACAATAGCATCAGTGTTCTCACTACAAAAGTGGTCAACATGGACAACTTGCCTCAGATGAATATACCCAAAGGGTACTTGGGTGCCATAAACTCATCAGATGGAAAATTATGGAAGGACATGATGGATTATGAGTTATTGAAGCTAGAAGAAATGAACACTTGGTTGAAGATGGAAGAAAGGGACACACCAAAAGGAATACAGGCATTACCAGGAATGTGGGTTCACACCATCAAGATCCTAGAATCAGGGGAAAAGAAGTTCAGATCATGATGGGTAGTTCAAGGGGACAAACGAAAATATCATATGTTTTTGAGCAATACATTTGCACCTGTGTCCCAAATAACTTCTCTAAGAGTTCTGCTAGCCCTCACCACAATCAGAAACCTTCATATTTTCACATGGGATGTAGACTCAGCATACCTGCATGGAAGGATCAGCCACAACATATTCATAACACTCCCTGATGGATATGGTAAACCTGGAACAGTAGCTAAGTTGAACAAAGCACTGTATGGCTTACCTGAAGCTGCATGAGCATGGAGAGAGGACCTAGAAGAGAAACTGAGGACCATGGATTTCATTCCACTTGGAAGTGACAATGGAGTATTTGCAAGGAAAACCAAGGATGGCATAATCACTATAGACACCCATGTAGATGATGTAATGGGTATATGCTTGAGCAAGGAGGAGGAATTAAGATTGAAGGCAGACATTCAAAAGTTCTACAAAATAAAACAAAAGGACATGTAAAAACCCCTCAAAATTTTTGGGATTCTGGTGACATGAGATACTCATCTAGGTACCCTAAAGCTATCTCAATCTGAATACATTGATTCCTTGCTTCAGTGGTTCAACATGAGCGAGTCTAACATTGTAGGTATGCCAGAAGACAAGGGAGCATACCTTGAAAACAGTGATAAGTCAGTCTTTGAAAACACAAACTTATATCAAACACTCACCAGTTTGCTCACATATGCTGCCATGTCCATGTGACCTGACATCACCTATGTAACCCAGTTTCTGTCCCAGTCAAATAAAAATCCAACTCAACATGACTGGAATGTAGCTAAGAGGGTACTGAAGTACCTAAAAGGGACAAAAGATAATGGCATAATTTATAGGAGAGAACCTACATCAGTGGAGATCAAGCATACAATTCCTTGGGCATATTGCAATGTGAACTATGCAGAAGACTCACATGATAGGAAATCCACAAGTGGCTACATGTTCATGCTGGCAAATGGACTGATTTCTTGGAAGTCAAAAAAGTAGAGTTCAGTAGTTCTTTCAACAACTAAAGCAGAGTATTATGCCATGGGAATAACCTGCCAAGAAGCCATGTGGATAAGACAGCTATGTGAAGAACTGATGCTGGGACTCAAGGCACCACTAGACATTTATTCTGATAACACTGGGGCTGTGGCTCTTTCAGGGAATCCAGTTTACCATAGTCATTCAAAAGACATTGACATCCAATGGCACTTCATTTGTGACTTGATACATCAAAGAATCTTTGCTCTTCTCACATACTGTCAGGGTTTGGTTGATAATTTTCCTATTTGCATTCGCGTCTTGATTATGTAATAAGCGCCAGAGTAGGACATATGGTTGTAACTGGTGTGACAGTGCCTCCTCAGCTTGAAGCTACACCAGGGAGGCTTTCTGTGTATTTATTGCTAGTAGACTGTGTATAAACTGAGGATTACCACTACACCAGGTGGATTATCCCTCTCAGGAATATAGGAGTATCTTGTTGTTGTGACCTTGTCAATAGTATCACCCTCACAGCAGATCAAGCTCCCCTTCAGACAACCTCACACATCCTTTCCATCAATTTCCACCTCACAACATGTCAAACCAAACCCTAGAGGAATATTGGGAGTCCCTAGGTGCAGCTGGTGCTGTTTGTAATTAAGAGTGGTCTGGGTGTGTGGGGTGGTTTCTAACTAAGGAATGATGTTCTGGGAATCAAATGTGACTCTAATCTAGGACTGTGTGCTGTGTGGCAACTGTGTAATGGTCTGGGGATCCCTTCTGGTGAATACGGCCCTTTAGGGCCTGTACTGAGGGGTAGGCTCTGAGATCTATATGAAATGTAAATTCAATAACAAATGAGCTATTGATCCTGTGTGCTCAAGACTTTGTGAGACACTTCTAACGATGACTGGTAACTTCTCTGATTAAACTCAGGTCTCGAATGACAAGCCTTCGGTGGGAAATGTGATATTGATGTAAGCAAAGTGCTGGTGAAGACAGGGAGCAATTGTTGCTTTATGGGCAAGAAGGACTGGTCTTTTACTGTATCCTAAATTATATTTATACATTGTTGTGATTCTAATATGTTGTGAGTGAGAAAGAGAAATGGGCCGCTTTGGGATAGGTGTGTCGATGTCCCATGCTATACATATCACTGCATCGTATATTCTGCCCTCCATATCTGATTGGTAACCTCTGAAAATACTTGAGACTTCCTTTTTGTGTGTGTACTTGTTATTCCAATGGTCCTGTTGAGTCTGGGTCATGCCCATCAGTTCCAATGTGCCAGCTAATGTCCATGGCCACATATATGCGCCCCTCTCTCTCCTGTCTCAGCTCCTAAGTCCTCCGGTCATCTCATATGTCATTTCTATACCTTCCATCTCTTATTTCCACCATGACCACTGCCTGTTTGTTCCAGGGTTGACCCTGTGAGTCCTTTCCATTCCTTCCATCTCCTAGCTGCCTGGGTGCTTCCCTGCCCTGGGACCAAAGTGCCATGCCTGTGTAGTATCTAAAATGTCCTGTAACTATGAAAAATGGAGCTATTGACTTGATTTATTTTGGGGATTGTCAGTGTGAGTGTCTACTTGGGTTCTGGATGCATATACTAGGTAAAGGAATCTGTGTTCTTTCTAGTTATCTATTTTTTGTGCTTTTCTTCTATTTTATTCTGTATGCTATGTAAGAATGGATATTTTATAACACTGTTCTCAGAAACATGTTTGCCACCCAGGCAGACCAAGTTGATCTCCTACAGTGCCAGAACGAAGTGCTTAGAGAGCAGTTGAGTGCTATGCAGAACAATATGACTGATGCTGCTTCAGCTGCTGCAGTTGCAGCAACACTTGGCTACCCATATCCCAGTACCCAACCCCCCCTCTCAATGCTCCATCAAGGTGGCTGATCGAGAGAAGTTCACTGGAGATAGGGCTGATACAGAAGGATTTATTTGTGCTGTGAATCTCTCTATCACCCTTCAACCAGGGTCATTCCCAGATGAACAAACCAAGATGTTATATGCTCTCTTATTCATGTCAGGAGGCTCTGCAGTGATCTGGGAACAAAATAAGACCCAAACTATCATTGATGGAACCTCCTCAATCAGCACCTTTGATGAGTTTGCTAAGCAGGTTGAAGGAGCCTTTGGAGATCCTGATCATGCCAGAACAGCCTATACCAAAGTGCATGACCTCAAGATGATGTCTAGCATGACAGCAGATGACTATACTACTGAATTTGAGATAATTGCAGGGAGAACAGGCTTCAATGATGAGGTACTAGAGGATGCCTATACATTAGGACTTCTGGCAATGATCTTAGACAAGATCAATGCACAACTGTTCCTCCCATCCAACCTCAAGGCATGGAAGGAAACTGCATGCCAGATTGACTGTAACTATTGCTGTCTTGTAGAGGTTAAAAAGGCACAAGCATCTCATGGATCCCATCACACCATCCTAACCTGCACTGCAACTGCTCCTGTTATGCCCACATCTAGCATTGCCACACCCATGGACATAGACTCCAATTGATGATGTACCGAGACTCAGACCTGTTATAACTCTGGCAAGTGAGGCCATATCTCACCAGCATGCCCAGAGCCCCACAAGGAACATATCCACACAAACCTCACAGGAGCTGCACTTACAGACATGATCTCAGAGTTGGTGGGTGGTTGCTGCCCTAGATGCTCATGAGGTAGCACAGAAGGCAAAGGTCCAAACTTCTGAAGAAGGAGGGAAATAGTATTTTTAGGTGAATCAGTGGTGAAGGACATGCCCCACTCAACAAATCAGTTTTCAGTTCTTGAAACATGTACACTAGGGAATACAAGAGACATGCTATATTCATTGTCAACCCTAAACCAAACTGAAACCCAACCAGTCATGCCTGAAATTAAACCCACCACCCCAAACCCCAAAGATCAGCCTTCTCCCCCTCTCTATGTATGTGTGCTCTGCTGACACTCATTGGTGCACCAAAGTCCCCCTGAAGGTCCAGTCTGTTGACACTGGATGCCCTCTAGCAATTGATGCACTCCTTGACAGCAGTGCCACTGGGATGTTCATTGATGTTGAATTCATTCAGGCTGAAAGACTCAAAACCTGTCACCTCCCTTGTGCCATACCTATCTATAATATTGATGGCACTCCTAATGAAGTGGGTTCAATCAAGGAAGAGGTTGACCTCATCTGCACATATGGATTCCACACAGAACATGCCACATTTTTGGTGACAAGCCTAGGATGCCTAGCCATCATTTTAGGACATATCTGGCTCATGGAGCATAACCCAGAGATCAATTGGCACTCAGGAAAGGTGAAGAAGACTTGTTGTCCTGAGTCATGTGGTATTGAACCAATCAACAAGAAACCTTGGGTTGAGACAGCCCCAGACATTGAAGAAGACCACACACATTTTCCTGATCAACATTCATGTGCCATGGCTGAAGAGCCATTGTATTCACCTGAAAATGGGGACAGACTCTTTGTAGTCTTTGTTGAGAAGAAATTGGTGCAAGTTCAACTGTCTCACAACAACTTGCCCAAAAGGCATCAGAACTTACACCTACTAAATCCTTTGAAGATCTTGTTCCCAAACATTATCAGGAATTCAAGGATGTCTTTTCCAAGGAGTCCTTCAACAGGCTTCCCCCACATAATCCCTGGGATCATGCAATTGAGCTAATTCCAGGTGTAAAATCCTTCAGCACCAAGGTCTATCCAATGTCTCCCAATGAGCAAAGAGAACTAGATGCCTTCCTTAAAGAAAACTTAAAGAGTCATCATGTTAAATCACCCATGGCATCCCCAGTCTTCTTTGTAAAGAAAAAGGACAGTGGCCCTCACTTTGTGCAAGACTACAGGAAGCTTAATGATATAACAATCAAGAATACTTATCCCCTCCCCCTTGTACCAGATATCATAAACAAGGTCACCGCTGCCAGGCCCAAAACACTTTATGAAACTAGACATCTGCTGGGGATGCAACAATGTGCGCATAAAGGAAGGAGATGAATGGAAGGTAGCTTTCCAGACAAACCGAGGTCTATATGAACCTCTGGTAATGTTCTTTGGTCTCGCAAACAGGCCAGCCACCTTTCAAATGAAATATTCAAGGAGCTCATTGATGAAGGGGTCATGGTGGTGTTCATAGATGACATATTCATCTTCACAGAATCCCTTGAAGACCATTGAAAGACTGTGTGATGAGTCCTTGAAATCCTCTGCTCCAACAACCTATACCTGAAACCAGAGAAATGTGTAATTGAACAACTAGAGGTGGAGTACCTTGGACTTATCCTCTCAGCAGGCAAGGTGGCAATGGACCCAGTGAAGGTAGCAGGAGTATGTGACTGGCCAACCCCATGCAATGTCACTGAGGTGAGATCCTTCCTTGGATTTGTCAACTTCTATTGTTGATTTGTGGACAACTTCTCTCACATTTCCAAACCCCTGAACAATCTCACCAAAGCCAATACACAGTGGTCTTGGGAACCAAATGGACCAGAACAAGCTGCATTTGATGAACTCAAATACCTTATCACCTCTACCCCTATCCTTGTCCTCCCAGACCAGACTGAACACTTTTGCCTAGAAACAGATGCCTCAGCATATGCAACAGGTGCTGTACTATCTTAACTCTGCTTATCAGCTCATAAATATACATACATGTACCAAGGGTAACCAAAGTGAAGCAAATGAATAAAAGAGAATAGAACAAAGTGGAATGTACTGAACTGAACTGAATGTACTTATATGACTTGTAAGTCTGTAACTTGTAATATGGTATATGGAGACTTTGGCTGGCATGGCCAAGTGAACCAAGGCTCGGTAGATCGTACTTTGACAGGATCCTAAGTTTTCCTCTTAGGATTTCCCCCTTGCTAGGTGAGACTTTATTTCTATGTACATAGTTCAATACACTTAGGATTTCCCCCTTGCTAGCCTCAGCTGTGTGACCTTGGTAACCTCGGTGGGCCCTACAGGGGTTGCCCTTACAGTAGGAACACTTTGCCCAATAAGGACTGGGAGTCACATCACCATATGACCATAGGTGGCTTCAGTCTGAGAAAAAGTGATTCATATAGCCTTGCCTCACTTGCTTATGTAATGCCAGACTCCCCCTCCTCTATAACTGCAACAGCCTCAGCAATGCATGCACTACTGAGTTTCCAACCTGAGATGGACACCAATAAGCACTTCCAAAGGTTGGAACAAGAGTTGGCAGCAAACTGAGCAGCTAATGCCAAAATCAATAACACCCTAAGAGCAATAATGCAAAAATTAGAAAATAACCCAGAGAGGGGAGAGTGTGTGTCCCTTGACCCTGAAGACAACCTGGCACCAAGCACATGTGAACCGAGGATACCAAGCCCTCCACTCTCAGTCATCTCCCAAATTAGACCAGTGTCCCCCTCAGACTTTGATGGTGACTGAGACAAAGGCCACACATTCCTCAACTCCTGCAGCAATCATTTCCCAAATGACCAGGCCCACATCCACTGGGCTCTCCCCTTCTTCAAGTCTGACTGAGCAGCTCAGTTTGCTAATAAGGTCCTCTGAGCTGAGAGGTCCAGCTGATTCTACTACCCAGATTGGAACACCTTCAAGGCTGACTTCATCAACTGTCTCTGCCTGAAGAATGAGTAACTCTCAGCCCTCACAAAGCTTGAAGGGATGGGGTGGTACCAGGACAAGGATTTGGTAGAGGAATACATTGATTGGTTTGCTGAGCTGATTTATCTAGCCAAGAATCACGATGACAAGATGATTGTGATAAAATTCCACAAGGGCCTCAAACTGAGCATGCAGAATAGAGTGGCTTTGCTCAGCAGCAGAGCACCAGATTTTGATGACCCCAAGGGATGGTATGAAGTGGTGAGGAGGGTAGTGAGAAACAAAGAAGCCAATGATGCACTCATGGAAACAAACCAAGGTTGGCCACTTGTGACACCTCAGCTCCCCACAATGCCAATAAAAGCAACTTGGGAGAGACCCCAGGTCAATGTCACCCCTTGGGGATTGGCCCCACTCATACTCACCATGCCCAAAAATGGCCTAACTCCCATGTACATTGACTGAACCCAACACCAAGTCACACCATTGGGTGTCTGCCTCCAGTGCAAGAAGCCAAGACAGTACACCAAAGAATACCCCCTTTCATTCAACATCCAGACCATGAGCATAGAAGAACAGCTGGAGCTGTTGCCAGAACTATTAGCCCTGGCTAACACATTGAGCATTCTGTCAGCTGAGACCAAGACTGAGACTGAGGTGGCAGAAACATTAGAAGGCGAAGAAGAGGGTTTTGTAACCTGCAGTGGATGAATAGTGTGTCTCCATTGCCTGTACATAACCAGTTCTCATGTTTGAAAGTAGAATGTGAGACAACCCCCATTCAACTGAACTGAACTGAAACCAAAACAGCTGCACCAAAACCTGATGCCTTTAGACCTTCAAAACCCCCATGGGTCTGGCTCCAAAAGTGGGAATGAAAGCTCCTGAAAAAGTATGTGATTGCAGCTGACCCTAGCCCTAAGTCTCTTGCCATCAAGGTTGAGATTTAGACAATGGACACAGCTGAAGTCAAATCCAGGCCTGCCCTATTGATAGCAGGGCCATGGGACTGTTCATGAATTGAGCCTATACTGAATGCCATCACCTTGCCACCTGGAAACTTCAACAGCCAATTCCTGTCTACAATGCGGATGGATCTCTCAATAAAGAAGGGTCTATCCAAGAGGTCATTGATGGGATTCTCCAAGTGGAAGGCCACACCAAGCATGCCACCTTTGCAGTCACTGACTTGGGCAAGCAGAGTATTATTCTTGGGTTCACCTGGCTAGAGAAGCACAATCCCAAGATTGACTGGAAAACTTGGAAAATCAAAATGAATTGATGCCTAGACCAGTGTCACACTTGCTGAGCCAAGGTTTGAGAGGAGCAGAAAGAGACCCAAAGGACTGAGTGGCATATCTGGATGTGTCAAGCCAGGCTGTTTCTGAGACTGCCTGAGGAAGAGGATGAGCAAGAGGCAGATGAGGAAGAGGATGGCACCAGGGTAAAGGGGCCCTGGGATGAGTTGGAGGAAGGAGACAGGCTGATGTACGTGATACTGCTGCCCAAGCCTGAGTGCATCCAAGCCATGCAGATGACCTCACAGAGGTTGGCAGAAGCACACTACAAGAATGCCTGAGCCAAGACTGAGATTCCAGACTACCTCCAAGAGTTCAAAAGTGTGTTCATGTGCTAAGTGCATGCACACATGCTGTCAGTTCAGGTGGTTCAGCTCGGTCCAATGAGCCAAAGTTCAGACATGGCATTGGCTTCAATGTTCTTGCATTGCACCAATCTTCCTGCCCATGCCACTGGATTTTGGACAGATGTTTGGTAGAGGTCTGAGATGCTCGGTACTGAATGGTTGGACTACTAACTTAAGTACTGGTAACATATGTCTAACTTAGTTGATAATCTGAATGGAGAATACATACATGAGGACTAATTACTTATATAGAGAATGGGGTGGCATAAGATATGCAACAATGTTGCACAAGACATGGAAATAAGAAAGCAAAGTATGGATGTAAGAATAGTAATATATGAAAAGCAGGCATACATGCCCATACATGTACTGAAGGTAAGCAAAGTGAGTGAGTAATGAAGAATATAACCAAAGTGTGATGTACTGAACTGAGCCGAGCTGAACCCAATAGTACTTGTAAGACTTGGGAATCTGTAGCTTGTAATATGGTATGTCAGACTTCAGTCGGTATGACCAAGTGAACTGAGGCTCAGTAGATCATACTTTGGCATCATGAAGGAGTCTTTTGACGAACTCCCCAAATGAAGGATCTGAGACCATGCCATTGAGCTAGAGCCAGGCTCCAATCCCATCAATTGCAAGGTGTACCCCATGTCCCTGGTGGAACAGGCCCAGCTCAATGATTTCATCCAGGAGAACCTAGACACAGGATGTATTTGGTTGTCAAAATCACCAATGGCCTCCCTGGTGTTCTTCATCAAGAAGAAGGACAGCTTGCTTTTGCTCATGCAGGACTACTGACAATTGAATGCCATGACCATAAAGAATCAGTATCTGCTCCCTCTCATATCTGAGCTGATTAACCAACTCAAGGGAGCAAAGTTCTTCACAAAGCTGGATATTTGGTGGGGTTACAGCAATGTTTGGATCAAGGAGGGTGACAAGTGGAAGGCTGCATTCCAAACAAACTGATGGTTGTTTAAGCTACTGGTGATGTTCTTCAGGCTCACCAACAGCCTGGCCATGTTCCAAACAATGATGAACAAGATCTTCCAGGACCTTATCATGGAAGGGGTTGTCTGTGTGTACATCGACAACATTTTCATCTATTTGAAGACCCAAACTGAGCACCAAGAGATCATGAGGTGGGTGTTGGAATGCCTCCAAGAGAACAAGCTTTACCTGAGGAAGGAGAAGTGCGAGTTTGAACAGACATGCATAGAATATCTTAGGCTGATCATCTCAGAAGGGAAGGTAGAGATGGACCTGGTGAAGATTCATGGCATGACCAAGTGGCCAAGGCCAGCAAACTGAACGGAAGTACAATACTTTCTCAGGTTCACCAACTTCTACTGGGAGTTCATCAAAGACTTCTCACTCCATGCTTGATCCTTGTTTGATCTTACAAAGAAAGGAGAACTGTAGAAATGGGGAGAGACCAAGGAGGTGGTGCTCCAGAAGCTCAAGAATCAGATCACCTTGGCCCCTGTCTTAACATTTCCTGACGACTCATGAATGTACCAAGTAGAAGCCAATGCCTTGGACTTTGCTATAAGAGCCACTCTCTTGCAACAGTCACCTGAGGATGAAACATGGTACCCAATCACCTTCTTCTCTACAAGCCTAAGTCCAGCCAAGCAGAACTACAAAATACACAACAAAGAGATGCTGGCCATCATGCAGGCTTTATGTCAAAGTACAATCTACCAAGCCTTGGTTCCCTCAGTCGTACTGACCAAAGTCCGACCTACTGTATCACAAGCTACAGACTTCCAAGTCATACAAGTACTATTTGGTTTGGCTCAGCTCGGTTCAGTACATCACACTTTATTATATTCTTCATTACTTGCTTGCTTCGCTTCAGTACCCTTTGGTACATGTACAGGCATGTATGCCTGCCTTTTCATATATTACTATTCTTACTTCCATACTTTACATTCTCATTTCCATGCCTTGTGCAATGTTGTTGCATATCTTATGGCAACCCATTCTCTATATAAGTAACTAGTCCTCATGTATGTATTCTCTGTTCAGATTATCAACTAAGTTAGACATATGCTACCAGTACTTAAGTTAGTAGTTTAATTGTTTGATACTGAGCTGTCAAAGTATGATCTACTGAGCCTCAATTCCCTCGGTCCTACTGACCAAAGTCTGACCAACCGTGTTACAAGCTACAGATTCCCAAGTCTTACAAGTATCAATTCGGTTCAGCTCAGCTCATCTCAGTACATCACACTACTATATTCTTTATTACTCACTCACTTTGCTTCGGTATCCTTTGGTACATGTACGGGCATGTATGCCCGCCTTTTCATATATTACTATTCTTAC
>QFEC01044198.1:0-10129 GCA_003316585.1 Gomphus bonarii | reverse complement strand
ATTATTTCAGTGACATCAATGACCAGCGCCCGTCGTGTCACTTGAAGGTTACAAAACCCAGAATGAGCAGATCACCACAGTTATTCAAGTGTGGCGCGAATCGATATTATCCACGGGTCCTGGGTCCTGGATTATGCACAGAAGCACTGTGAGATATACTTACCCAATATAACAAGGGTATTGCCGAACCCCCTTTACTCCACGTTGTCCAGTATGGTGACCACGGTCCTCGTCCCCACGTTGGGTGTTACTCTCATAGGCATTTTCATATCTACTATGTGAGTAAGCTAGAACCTGGAGTCGATCTCGTGACTCAAATGAGTTGACATCGTCCCGAAACAAGCCTTTATGGAGCCACATCTATGCAGACCTATAACTACTTTTCAAGGTTTGGACGCACAGACAGGCTGAGGTTGAAATCTTTGGTACATATTCCATCATTGTATCACGTCTTGTCTGGAAACTTAGCACATCGTACATCACAGGTCGCTTTCCTCTGGTCGGTCGTCTTGTGAAGCTCAAGGTTCCACTGGTACTGAAGTATCGAATAGGTTATTGGAAACAGTACATGTATTCCTTATCTGTGCCTACATATTCAGGGCAACTATTATGGAGATTAACGATCCTGCCGCACTAGGGAGAACACAAGTGTAAAGATATCCCACCGTCGCATGATCTAGAATCCTATTCAATACGTTTCCTTTGCAGACCTGATGATGTCAGTTCATGTCGTTGATGTCTCATTATGCACAGCTGACATATTATATCTAGGTCACAACAGGCATAACAGTAAGTAATATTTTCTTTGTAGCGATTTCAGAGACATTTAAAACGTCTCCCGAAAAGGCTCACATTATATTAGTGGTCCATTGGTGAGCTTCTGTTCCACTTGTCGATGATTCAATGATACAAATTATTTCAGCTTCTATGCTCGACGCTTGTGGATATGTACGTCTATCACTCTTCACCAGTCTATCAAACAAACGATGGCTTGCAGTGAGCGACCAGAACGTGCTCCTTGCTGGTTTTGTAGTGAGTTGTCTAAGTCCCAAGTACAATCGCTAAACATATTTACTGACCCACAATATTAACAGCTACTCTTCGCTATTTTCCACTTCGGTATGTGCCATTCTATCAATTCGGGATTTTGTTTAAATATTGACGGTGAGATGCGGAATAGGATTCGAGATGGGTGGGTCTTTCTACGTTTCAAAAGGTTCTTCATGAGCTGAATTTAGAGGGGCGTAGCGGTTATGGCTTTGACGTGCGTTTCTAACATGAATCATTTGACGTCTCAACTTGGTCTGACTGCATCGACAGATCCAAGTTCCCCGAATTCACAGAGTTCCACAGAATCACGGTATATACATTTTCGAATTACTTTCTGTTCGACTCAACTCATTACACCCGTCTATTCATCTAGCAATACTACACAAGTGCACTTTCTTTCGCTGCAGCTGACGACATTATCATATCCGCCGCTATGTTCTACCTCCTCATAGGCCGAAAAACTAACGTTAAGAGGTTAAGTGCTGGCCGCCAAAAATGAGTTTATATATATATGTCTTCAGTACAAACACCCTGGTGACTAGGATCATCACATCCATCAGCACGGGAATATTGACCAGGTGGATGTTAAACACATACCTATTTTGATCGTGTACATTTCATCTCACGACCCGTTCTAGCGTTGTGGATATTGTCATCCTCATGTGTGCGTGTCCCTCCTTTCTTCTCAAAAGCCATGACCATATTCTGGTTTCGATTGATCATATTATACTGCTAGTTCGTTACCATGCCGAACAACCTCGTCTACCTTGCATTTTATGACTTTGTCACAACCGTGCGTATTCACTACTCCCCCTTCTCCAGATCGGTATCGTAACTAACACCCGTTCACAGTATACGCCAACTCTCTCCTCGCCATGTAATAGAACCGCTTCACACTCCACTACTGGCACTGACAAGTGGAACCCAGCTAAACGCGCGTGAGTCCCTTAGAAATCTCCCGCCCGTGGCGAACGTCGGTAGCAACAGCTATCAATTCTCGGATCTACGCACAAAGGCCTCTGAGAACGTCGTCCAGCATCAAACCAGCACCAGTCTCTCCAAGGTCAATACAATACCTTGCTTAGCTGCTAGTATGTTCCTATTACCTTATATCCAGGTGCCATGGACGAGTATCGGGAATATCAATGTCACGACGGAGGTAGAGACGGATACAAGGGTATAAAAATAGGTTCAAAATGTAATTCAACGTGCTGTTACAGTAGCTGGGTTCGTGGCCTAGGTCTCCTCGAGAGTTGTTCAGACATTTTTATAGCTTTGATCTTATTACCTTGATATCAATATGTGACATGTTAGCAAGTACTGATAGTAGCATTCCGGTGAGGACTCAGATACCTTTTCTCAGGTTGAAATAACAATTGCAGGATGAGCTGTGTTTTACTGGTATCATTATTATCAATGAATCTGTAGCAAATATTGTTTGTAATACAATAGTGCAGCAGTATATTTTATTTTATTTATTTATTTATGTATTTTTCAGGGCCAGCGCACAAAACACCAAATGAAGCTAGATCCTCTGACCATATTCAGCTAGAATGATAACAATGTATAAGCTCGGTCAGAGGACTCAAATCTTTCGATTCTGTTCGAGTCGCAGAAGGCCCTTCACGTGCTGATTCGCAGAACGCTACCTTCACCACCAGCTTCTGATGCTTATAGCTTGCTAGTTCGTTTCTCACACTGCTGAGGTACTGGCGTCTGCTGGCCAAAGTTAAGCGCACCCCAGATGGCCAGCGCTGTGCCCTTCGGGTTCTCCTGTACGACCTAGTTCGAATAGAATATCAGATAAGTGTATATGTATCACGTATATGCGTGAGAGGTAGTGCACCATATGCCCCGCATCGGCTATCTTGACGATGGACGCCATATGACGACCCTGCGTTGCGTCCATGACTCCTTTATGAATCGCATCTGGCCTATCGTGATTAAATGGGACGCGCGTAAGATAAGACCCTATCCGAATGACACGCAAAGAAAACAAGAAACGAACACGATGTCGATCCTGCTGCCGAGAATGCAGTGCACTGGAATGACGGGACATAGCACGTTAAGGCGCTCCAAGCTGTCAAGGCCATCCTGGTGGTAGATATACCCAACCTCCTCCTGCTCGCGGGTGCACGACAGTGTTACACCTTCCTTCTTATGGGGGTACGAGGCTGTCGGAAGGTCGCGCAGGCCTGCATCCTTTCAGACGAGACATGTGGATATGTGATGTGGGGAGGAGGAGCGTGTCGGTATAGTGGACTGGGAAGCAGTAGGCACAGGTATAGAGGGTACTTACGACGAAAAGCTGGAGCGCACGCGGGTGCCACTTTTCCCACGGGGGCCGTGTGCGGAACCACTCGTGGGCAACAGCGCGGGAGGGCCAAATGTCCTTCCGTGTGCGCGCGGAGCCCATGAGCCGCTGGACGTGTGCGCCACCCTTGAGCACGGCGGTGAGGATGGGCTGGGTCATCATGGGTGGCTCCACGAGGATGAGGGAGGAGTATGGAAGATTCCTCGGAGAGTATCCGACAGTGGAGAGAATCCTGGTGCGCGTGTGAGAGTGAACCGAGCACGACAGAGTGGAGCGGATTTACAATACACAGACGCCTGCGGAGTGGCCAATGCCTACGGTTTTTGTGCCGCTGAGGAGGCCAGATTTGAGGAGGACCTGAACGCTGCGACCCCAGACATGCGCGGCTGTTTGTTGATTGATTATGAGCTTCAAGTTGCAGGTAATAAAGATATTATGGCGTGTACTTATGCCCTCTGGACGTTTTAAGAGTGCTTCGTCGTTGAGGACGGCGGCATGGCCATGGTTGGGCGAGTCCATGATCCATGCCTCTTCTATCACGGTATGGCTGTTGTCCACTTGGGTTTGGAACTTGAACAGATACTCAATTGTAGGCTCCCAGGTCTCCTTGTCTAGGTTATTCCTCTATGTCAATTAAAAGAAGGAAAAAGGTCAGGACGTACGGGTCCCTACGCCATGCATGAATACTAGAGCCAAACGGTCTTTATGTTTTGACTTGGAGATGATCTTTGGACGATACCGCTTGAACGCAAGTTTGAGTCCTCCGTCCTCTGCCAGTCCAGTAATACAGTATTCGTCGACTATTGACATTGCGTGCGGTACCGGTCAAGAGTAGCTCCAGATTGACAAGTGTCTCAACCTAATTTGCCTGGGCAACGACAAAAATATGACCACAACGAGTGAAATTAGTTTCGGGCAACTAAACATAGATTTGTCACGACTCTCCACTATTCGGAGTTCGAAAATGCCGCCAACGGAACAAGGTGCTTGGGGGTAGCCCTGTTCAACCGAAATTGAGATCAAGACGCATTTGATCAATGTGGCGTCTAGATAAATTATGTCTATTCCAGCTATCGTCGGTTCGACGCCCGCTATGATAGATCATTAGAATTTTGATTGACAATGCCCCTGTTAGTCGAGGCGTAACGAATTCGTTTCGAGTTTACAGTAAAGATAGAAAGCATGTGGCGTGGCGGTGACTTGAGAGCCTCAAGCCTAGGCATCCCCCGGGAGATTCAACTCCCGATACAAGTCAAGCTAGATTTGGGATTGCTTCTCCGTTTACAAGTCTGCTCAGCCCAGAATTCCTCGATCATGACTGAACTCCATTTCCGTCAGGTCCTCGAGCTGCTCGTTTCTCTCCCTTTGTTTGTGATCCTATACCGTTATTTATCAAGGCGCCGAAAATACCTACCTGGCCCCCTCGGTTATCCACTCGTTGGTCATGCATTCCGTTTGCCAAAGAAAAGGCCTTGGGAGACTTTCGTGCACTGGGGAAAAGACTATGGTGAATCTTTTTAAATAATTTAGACCACAGCGGTCACCTACACTCCTCAGGTCCTCTGTATTAGATAAATGTCATGGGGAAGCCTGTCATAATAATCAACTCGTTCGAAGTCGCAAACGAGCTCATGAATAAACGTTCTGCTATGTTTTCTGGTAGACCCTGATGGGTTACCTGTCAGTCCCATAGTACAACTGGTCGTTGCAACGAACTAACTCTTCGTAGGTGCAAATACCACCTTGGTCTCACCTTTCTTCCTCTAGGTGAACGCTTCCGGAGGACAAGAAGGCAGATGAACCGCGCCCTGAATTTTCGTGCCGCCCAAGATTATCATCAATTGCAAGAGAAAGAAGCTCATGCATTCCTGAAGCGGGTTATTACTGACCCTACTGGCCTGCACAAGCAAATACGTCTGTAGTACTATTCAATTAGCACTTGAAATACCTGCTTATTTTTAGCTCACTATTTCTCCAGGTTGTTTACATCCACTATGCTAGAGTTCCAACTTGGCTATCACCTCAAATCAGATAATGATCCCTTAACGTCACTTTCTGAGCAGGTCGCAAAAAATGCTGGGTTAATTCCGACAACTGGTAAATTCTGGGTTGAATTTTTTCCAATAAGTACGTTCCCTTAAAGAAATTCTCTTTGTACTACTACTAAAATACACATAGTAAAATATTTACCTCTGTGGATGCTCAGCACCCAGATAAGGCGCAGTATTCGGGAAATGCGAAGTACCATTGAACGCCTTATAATCATGCCCGACACCATGTTCAAAGCTGCCTTGTATATTCTAATTCTTATGTGACGTAAAATATATATATTTACTCCGGAATATCCCTCTAGAAACGCAACGATCCATCCCCCTCGTTCGTGGGGGAACTCCTCAAAGAAATACCATCAGAAGACCTTGACGAAAAAGAGGTCGTGCACTACGCCTCAATATCCATTTACGCAGGCGCAGTCGACACAGTATGTAACTATTCCAAATCTTCTTCAATTACCCAACTCATTGAAAATCCCACTTCACAGGCTGTATCAGGCTTAGAATCATTCTTCCTGGCCATGATTCTATACCCCGACGTTCAGAAACGGGCCCAAGCAGAGATCGACTCGGTCATCGGACGCGGCAGACTGCCTACCCACGCCGACCGACCCTTGATGCCGTACACCAGCGCCATTGTGCTGGAAGTACTGCACTGGAATCCCGTCATACCACTCAGTGTGTAATATCCCTTACCTCCCCTTCTATTCTGTGCTTATTTCTCACGCGCATTGTAGTATTGTGAGTATTGAATACCGACGAACTTTACGAAAACTACCTTCTTCCATCCGGTGCGAACATTGTAGCCAACATCTGGTATGCATCCCTTCCTCCCGGATAAAGTGCCATTCTTCTCATATCCAGATTCAAACTAACACTAACCTCCGTCTGGCTCCCCCTCCCCAAAGGGCGATGACCCACGATCCTTCCGTCTTCCCGGACCCACACCGCTTTAAACCTGAACGATTCCTCTTAGGCGAGTGTCTCAAAGGCGCAGCATTAAACGAAAAAGTGATCCAAGATCTCCATCGGATCACTTTTGGCTTTGGGAGACGGTGCGTTGCTGTGCCCTTACGGTCCATTGTTCAAACACCTTCCTTGCCCAATCAATGACTTGATTGCCAACTAATTCTTATTCCCTGTGCTCCCTCGCCGCAGACTCTGTCCAGGCCGATCCTTCGCAGACGCGGCCCTCTGGATAACAGCGTGCGCCGCGCTTGTAACGTTCACTCTGTTACCGCCGCGGGGTCCGGATGGAAAGGATGTCGGCCCTGATGTTGATTGTACAGAAGGTGCAGTATTGTGAATTTAGTATTAATTATTATGTATTTTGAGTCTGTACTGATTGGATATTGGATGAAGTACATGGGTTCCGTACTTATCGCATCGAGCCGCGTGGAGATGTCATGAGGCTTTTTTCGGATGTGAAGACGAAGGCCAGGGGCATATAATCTTGTGAGACATGTCAGTACTAATAGAGACCTTGGCATGTCGCGTACAGTTACGCCTTGACATTATCATTATGGGCAAGGTAAAGACTTTAAGTTCGAGGATCGATGGATGAATGATTATTGAGTCTGTATGACTTGACTGATGGATATTTATAATATGGCTCGAAAGCATGAGCTGACCATCGCACAAGATGGCTGCGTTTGACTTGATGGATGAAGTTACCTTCGAATTTGGATCATAACAATGAACATATAGTTCAAGCGGTGGAAATTCCAGCCACAGCCAGATCATCATATCATCATATCCTCAGACTAATTGACATAACAAGTCTCAAGCTCCAATTTATGAGCACAGGATTTCTACACTCCTTCCTACATGTTCTAAACAAGGAAGTGATTACAAGAACATGGAAACTCAATCCTGTTATAAAGAAAGAGAAACAATTCCATTTTATTATGTAGTTAGCAAACAAAAAGCTAAAATACTTGAAAGAAAGACAAAAAAAGGGAAAGTATTTAGTATATGCATCAGTGTTAAGTCCAGAGTCAAGGATATAATGTCCAAAGATATCTTGAGATGTTGAAGTCAAAACAAGGGTATTGTCAGGGGACCACCCGTTCTGAATCTTGAGCTGATACCAAGCCAATCTGTCTGTATCAAGTGTTACTGAGCTGAACCACACATTCAGATGATAAGTACTATTGCAACACCTTGGTCTAGATACCAGACATACTGAACTGAGAGCCTGGGGCACTGGCTCAAGTGCCATAGCATCATGTATGGATTATGGGGACATTATACCTTTGGGCCTAATCAAGGGGTAAGGTATGCTGAGGAAGTAGGAATCAGATGATGAGTATATAGGTTGCATAGCTCACTAGTAAGGGACCCTAAGTTTTCCTATTAGGTTTTGCCCCTTGCTAGGAGAGGCTCTAATTCTATGTACACTGTTCAATAGATTTAGGTTTTCCCCCTTGCTAGCTTCAGTTCTGTGACTTCAGTAACCTCAGCAAGTGCTACAGGGGTTTCCCTTACATTAGGAAACTTCACCCAATAAGGACTGGGAGTCATGTTACCATATGACCATAGGCAGCTTTGGTCTAAATGAAAGTGACTCAGATAGCCTCACCTTGCTCACTTATGTAACACCATACTCCCCCTCCTCCATGACTACAACAGCCTCAGCAATGCATGCACCACTGAGTTCCACAACTGAGATGGATACTGAGGAGCACTCCTGATGGTTGGAACAAGAGTTAGCAGCAAACTGAGTGGCTAATGCCAAAATCAGTAATGCCCTAAGAGCAATAATGAGAAGTTAGAAAGTGACTCAGAAAAAAGAGACAGAGAGTTCCTCAATCCAGAAGACAACCTGGTACCAAGCATGTGTGTGAACCAAGGATCCTGAGCCCCTCATTCTCAGCTGCCTCCTGAATCAGACCAGCATCCCCCTCAGACTTTGATGGTGACTGATAAAGGCCACACATTCCTCTACTCCTGCAGCATCTACTTCACGATCTGTGGTGATGTCAAAGTACAATCTACCAAGCCTTGGTTCACTCAGTCATACTGACCAAAGTCTGGCATACCATATTACAAGCTACAGACTTCCAAGTCTTACAAGTACTATTTGGTTTGGCTTGGCTTGGCTTGGTATCTCACACTTCGATTATATTCTCATTTACTCACTTGCTTTGCTTCGGTTACCTTTGGTACATGTACAGGCATGTATTCCTGCTTTTTATATATTACTATTCTTACATCCATACTTTGCATTCTTGTTTCCATGCCTTGTGCAACGTTGTTGCATATCTTATGGCACCCCATTCTCTATATAAGTAATTAATCCTCATGTATGTATTCTCCGTTCAGATTATTGACTAAGTTAGACATACGCTACCAGTACTTAAGTTAGTAGTCCAAACGTTTGGCACCAAGCATATTGGACCCCTACTGAGCATCCATCTGAAATCCAGTGGTACGGGCAGGAGGATTGGCACAATGCAAGAATGTTGAAGCCAACACCACATCCAAACCTCAGCTCATTGGACTGAGCTGAACCACCCAAACTGAGAGCATATGTGCACACACTTAACAGGTGACCACTTCCTGAATGATCAGGCTCACATCCACTGAGCCCTCTCCTTCTTCAAGTCCAACCAAGTGGCTTGGTTTGCGTTCTCCAAGCCAAGAGGTCAGGCTGATTCCACTACCCTGACTGGAACACCTTTGAGGCAGATTTCTTCAACTGTTTCTGTCCAAAGAATGAGAAACTCTCAGCCCTCACAAAATCTCAGCCCTCACAAAACTTGAAGGGATAGGGTGGTACCAGGGCAAGGACTTGCTAGAGGAATACATCAATTGGTTTACCAAGCTGATTGATCTAGCCAAGTACTGTGATGACAAAATGATTGTGATCAAATTCTGCAAGGGCCTGGAACCAATCACACAGTACAGGGTGGCTCTGCTTGGTAGTAGTGCCCCAGACTTCAACAACCCTGAGGGATGGTATGAGGTGGCAAGGAAGGTGGTGAGAAACAGAGAAGCCAATGATGCATTCATGGAAGCAAACCAAAGTCATATGCTTGTGACACCTCAGCTCCTCACAATTCCAATGAAGGCAACTTGGGAGAAACCTAGGGCCAATGTTAACCCTTGGCAGTCAGTCCCATCAGTCCCCACCACACCGAAAAATGGCCGAGCTCCCATGGATGTTGACCAAACTCAGTCCTGAGCCACGCTGCCAGGAGTCTGCCTTTAATGCATGAAACTGGGCCACTATTCCAGAGAATGCCCCCTCTCATTCAATATCCAGACCATGACTACAGAAGAGCAATTGGAGCTGCTGTCTGAGCTATTAGCCCTGGCCAATGAATTGGGCCATCCATCAGCTGAGACTGAGATCAGGCTAGAAACTGGAGTTGTAGACACATCAGAAGAGGAAGTAGAGGGTTTTGAAGCCTGCAGTGGATGAATAGTGTTCCCCCACTGCCTGTACATAACCGGATTTTGTGTTTGGGAGTAGAATGTGAAACAACCCCCATCCAACCAAACCAAACCAAAACTGAGATAGCCACACCAAAACCTAACACCCCCAACTGTCAGTGATGACAAAAGCCTCAGTGTTATAGAGTGGAGTAGAGATTGAGCACTGAAGCTTGTCATTGTATTGACCAGCTCAAGACTGAGCTTCAACTAATTACCTAATAACTGTACATGTAGCCTGCCAGAGTAGTGGAGCACAAATAACAAGTAATAGAAA
>QFEC01043613.1:0-11192 GCA_003316585.1 Gomphus bonarii | reverse complement strand
GGAAGGTTATGGAAAGTCACGGAAGGTTATGGAAAGTGATGGAAGGTTATGGAAAGTCACGGAAGGTTATGGAAAGTGATGGAAGGTTATGGAAAGTCACAGAAAGTGATGGAAAGTCCTGGAAGGTCACAGAAAGTCATGGAAGGACATAAACAAGAAACAGCAACTGACAATGAACTCCAAGCTGAACCCTGACAGTGAGGTTGAAAGCTTGTTAGAGATGGGAGTTGATGAAATATGGGAATGTGATTTCTCATTCAAGATAGGAGAAGTAGAGTTACAAGAGAATTAGCACATAAGTATTCTACCATACCCACTTATATACTCCAGCTCGATCTTTCCATAATGTATATAAAATAAGACCTATTAAAAATTGTCTGGCCAGGATGTGGCTGATGATGTTGCAAATCCATCCCTCCAGATCAAGAACTTGCATATGAATGCATGAAGGGAGCTATGAAAATGGTTGCTGTATCCTTTTCTTCTCATGCTGCCAATGTAGGCATTGAGGAACTTTGCTTTGCCACAGAGGCTTTGGACCTCATGCATGTTGTGGGTCTCTCTGAAGCTGCACATGTGCTGTTAAGTATTTGGGAAGGTGTTCAATTTGTCAAGGTGAGTCTGAGTTCCATGATCCACCTCTCCACTTGACCAAGTTTCTTTAAAGACAAATAGATTGTCTTGTCTGCACATTATGGTGTGTGGTGTGACAATTTTGTACAGTGTTCATTCAGAAATCAATGTGTCTGGCCAGGATGTGACTGATATTCTTCCTGAACCTATAGAGAGACTCATAGAGTCAGTGCCATATTTTCCTACCTACTGTTACTTGCTCACCTCTCCACAGTTCTTTTCGTCAAGTAGAGCATTTCATCCAGAGACAAGTTTCTCAGCCTTTTCTCAAGTGGCACCTTAAGCAGGATGAAGATGTATGGAGGATCATTGCCTGTGATGCCTGCCTGACAGTGTTGGATTATTCAGCATTGCCATCCAAGCTCCATGCTCTCAAAGATATTCATGGACAAACATGGTACTTTCTGTTATAAAGTATTCAGATTCTCATAATATATACAATAAATACAAGAAAAGCACAAAAATAAATACTTAGAAAGAACACAGACTCCCTCACCTAGTATATGCACCCAGAACTCAAGTAGACACACATACTCACAATCCTCAAAAAGAATCAAGTCGATAGCTTCAATTCTCATAGGTACAGAGCATTTTAGATACCATGCAGGCATGGCACTTTGGTCCCAGGGCAGGGAAGCGCCCGGGCAGCTAGGAGACGGAAGGAATGGAAGGGACTCACAGGGTCAACCCTGGAGTGTATGGGCAGTGACCATGGTGGAAATAAGAGATGAAAAGGATAGAAAAGACACACAGAATGACTGGAGGACTTAGGGGCTGAGACAGGAGAGAAAGGGGCGCATATATGCGGCCACAGGCATCGGCTGGCACATTGGAACTGACAGATGCAACCCAGACTCAATAGAACCGATGGAATAACAAGGGTACACAGCAAAGAGAAGCCTCAAGCTTTTTCAAGGGTTACCGATTGGAAACAGAGACCAGAATACGCGATGCAGTGATACGTATAGTGCGGGGCATTGATGCATCTATCCCAAAGCAGACAGTTTTATTTTCTCACTCATATCATGTTGGAATTGCAACTATGTATAAGTAGTAGCTAGGACATAGTAAGAAAGCAGTCCTTCTTGCCCATAAAGCAGAAATTACTCCTTGTCTTCACCGGCACTTCATTTACATCAACATCGCAATTCCCATTGAAGGCTCATTGTTTGAGACTTGAATTTAATCAGAGAAGTTACCAGTTATCATCAGAAGTGTCTCACAACGTCTTGAGCACACAGGGTCAATAGCCAATTTGTTATTGATTTTACATTCCCCACAGATCCCAGAGCTGATCTCTCAGTACAGGCACTAAAGGGCCATATTCACAGGAAAGGATCCACAAGCAGTTACACAGACATTACACAGCATACATTCCCAGATCAGAATCCCATTTGACTCCCAGACCACCATTCCTAGTTATAAACCACCCCACACCCCCAGACAACTCTTAATTACACTTTCAGCATCCCAATGTGCCTGCACAACACAAACCCCATGAAATTGTACCAGCCATTGTTGCAATCTGAGCTGCACAGGCTGTGCATGATAGTGCACATGACGAGGCTGACTTATATGATCTATGTGGGCTGCCCTTCAAATGGGTAACAATGTTGCTATGCTAGATGTCCTCCAGGTGAGTCCCTAAATGTGACTGCCACCATTTTGTGTTGCTGTGTGGTGTGCTTGCAGATCAAGCATGGAGAGATCCAGGAGGTGATCAAGACTCTCTGGCATGTGATCAAAGATCCTCGGCTTTCCTCTGTATGTGATTCCTCACAAACTCTCCCAGAGATTGAACCCCAAGGGTGTGGGTTTGTTGTGGAGCCTGCCACACCTTCAACATCACCTGAAGGATCATACTATGGCCTGAACCATGCCCAGAAGCAGACCAGTATGTGGCTTTCCATTTAATTTTTTTGGAAACTGGACTCAATGCTTTGTGCAGGCTTAGTAGCATGAGCAGTGGTAGTCAGAACTTGCCACCCTGGATAATCACAAAGTGAGACACTTTTGTATCATCTATGTATTGCACTTTATGGATGCTCATCATATGCAGGTTGTGTCATCTCTGACTTTGGGCAGAGCAAGCTTTGGAGTGAGGTTTATCAGTTGAGTCATTGACCACAGCCCTGTAAGTTTACTTTCCACTTTATTTTTTGTATTTGTTCATTATATCTCTAGCTGGAACACTTTTCTGGCAGGTGTCTGAAATCCTCCATGGAGAGAGCATGATGACACCTGAATCAGATGTGTATGCCTTCACAATCATGTGGAATTGTCTTCCATTAGGGTCTGCCATCTTGTCCTGTGGCCATAGCCCTACTTGCATGTTCATTACTGCTGTTTTATCTTTTACAATTCAAGAATTCCATTAATTGATAAACTGTCTGAGTTGGCCATCAATGTTCTTCTATTTTATATCATATATACAAAACATTCTACTTGCTGACTGGCAAGAGTTGCACCATGGCAAGGTCAATTGGGTCCATAATGCTTACTGCAAGACTGGCTGCCACATCACCCATCCAAGTGAATATACTGATTATCAACCATCTGTCAATTGTAATAACAATACATCGATTGTCAATAGTATGTTGAATGTCAATAGTACGTCGATTGTCAATAGTACATTGATTGTCAACAGTACCTGGGGTAATCCCTTTCAACCTTCACCTTCATCCTCACATCTGTTTAGACCCTCCACATGATCCTTTGCCACTCCTCAAACCTGCAGAGCATGCCTCCTATGAGACTTGCTATGGTGCTGAAGGCGATGAATCCCATGGGTGGATGAAGGACACCCATGTGCAGATTTTGGAGGATATTGAGGTTTGGAGTCATGATGCTTCCACTCCACCAGTCAAGGAGCCAGTGAAGAGAAAAGAAGGGTCCATCCTGGAGGACAACCTGGTGCACATCCTTGGCCTTGTGAGGAGGGTGCAGGCCAAGTGGGGATAGACAGGCTAGTGGTGGTCACTGTTGTGGAGTTGGTGAGGGAGTGCCATGTTTGGGAGGGAGAGATTTGGCATTGCTGAGGATGCATGGGGAGTTTATGGGAGGGCTCATGTGCATGGTCATGCCCATGGCCATGCATATTCTCCAGTGCATGTGTACTTTGTTGTCACATGGCATTTATCCTTCTGTGCAGAGAGATGCATCTGGGTGTGTGTGCACATGAGTTTGACATCTGTGATGGCATCATGCTTGGTACAGGAGTGCTTGGGGTGCTGGGTGGGATAGGGCATGAAGGCAGTTGGGGGCATGCTGGCAAGAGTGTCTATCAAAGGTCAAATTGGCACCTAGCTACCACTCAAAATACTGTGACAGTGTGACTGGATAGGGGTGAATCATCTTGTGTTATCACTTTTCTCAACATTATCAGTTCTATCATATGGCCATTAACTTTTCTTCTGAGGAAGTTGGTATTTTGAGCCATTTTTTATCACACATTAAAACCTACTGGACCTCAGAAGAAACTCCTATATTAGATATTATCCAGCAAAAGTTATCAAACTGTATTCCTCCCCAGGTTCCCTCTGAGGAGAATCCCTTGCCTCTGACATCATCCTCCTCTCAACCTTCTACTTCTATCAACAACCATTCCAAAAAGCATTTACTTCCACCATCAGAAACTACTTGAATTACATGCAGAAAAACAGAGAAATCCCAGCCTACTTCTGAGGAAGTATCCTCTAGATCTCTAAGAGAGAGAGCTCCTAGGGATGAACTTTCCTTTGCAGAAACACCTATCAGGAGTTCTAAAGGCAGAATGGGATCAAAAAAGGCCAGAGGTGTTCAGACCAAAGGAATGCCACCTTTATGTTCAGATGCCCATCTCAGTGCTGATGAAATAGCTGCCAATTGGGTTAAAACTGACCCTCCTTGTAAAAACAAAAATCCTGATTCATTAGCAATGCATCTTATCTTGGAATTTACTGAAGATACTCCTCTGGACCAGTCACCAAGCCTCAATTATTTTCTGACAGAACTTGGTGGCAAATGCTCCTTCCCTTCAACCTCCAACTATCTGGACCAACATGTAATGTGGGCAAATGAGTTAGAATGCTTAGTGCTCTAGGTGAAGGTGGTGATTTGTGGAAAGCTATAGTTCTTCTCAAGCTAGACTTAGAAATAACCAGGTGTGCAACAATTATATAAATTATTTATTTAGCTAATATTCTTTTATTAGCCATGAAAAAGCTAACCAAAGACTTTACAAAGAAGGAATTGCTAAATCATGGTTGGAAGATGCAAACATTACTTCAGAGCTCACAGCTAAGGAAGTTATGAAATGGTGGAGAATTGGCAACAGACTTACTTATATTTGTTCAGCTGGTTAGTATTTTGTACTCTTATCCATCTATAATATTTATAGGAAGCATTTATATGCTTTTAGTTATCAGTCAGCACAGAGGGGTTATCACATTCTTCAGTGTTGTTCTGAATCTCATATTACTTGGTTTTGTGGTGCTATTCATGATCCTCAAAGCTTAGGCAAATTTGATTCTATCCTCTTTCACATTACACTACTAGTTATTTTTGTAATAGTGTGGAGAAAAAGGACTAATTCTCTGATTCAGTGACTTTATGCTTGATCTCAGAAAATAACTCTAAATCTTTTTGACAATCTCAATCATACACACATGCTAGAAAGTGATTCATTTTTTGAACAACACTTTCCAACCCAGTGAGTAATTTATAGTATTTCATAACTACTCATCTTTAATCTATCTTAGAAAATTTAACATCAGAAAAAGAGATTTCACACTATGGCCTGAGAAATGGCCTCAAGGAAGCCAGTCTAAGATAATGGGTTGGGGAATATATACTAGTGGCTTGACTATTTATTGTGATATAAGACTTGTGGTCACGGGATATGTAGTTAATATTTTTTGTGTATATTACTACCATATCAATGCACAGGGGCTCAATTGTATGTATTCACCAGTCTGAGGAGCTATGTGATGATCCCTGCTGGATGTGGGACTTTGAATGACAACAAGTGAGGATTTGACCCAATTCAGTTTGACATCACGTGCATGTGTTGAGTAGTTATCAGGTATAAGTGTGGTGGATATTTGGTGTGAGACTGGTTATCATTCACTGTAACTACTGTTGTTTTATACAAATAAATCATCTGATATGAATATGATCCACAATTAATGGAATTTGTGGAGCATATGCAGGGTCAGCCTATTATGGGTTGCCCTGATGTGATCTTCTGGAAAATGGCACCTGTCAGAGGTGTCTATTGAATAGAAGATAAATTTCCCTTTGTTCCATCTTTGTGTGCAATGGATATTCCCATCCTAAGCCATGTCCCATGTCCCATTCTCCTGTCTGTCTGTCATTGGTCCTCGGTGATTGCATATATGCATCCTGGTTTTATTATTTCTCGTTCCTTTGCATGTGAGTCTTCTCTCCTGTATCTCTTGTATCTCCTCCTATCTTTTCCCCTTCTTCCCCTTCTGTATTTCATATGAAATCTGTTCTTCCAGCCCCTACATCTCCTGATCATGCGGGCACTTAGCATGTAAGTTGCCACCATTTGTCTCTCATATGGTTACTACTGGTAATGTCAGTGACGACAAAAGCCTTAGTGTTATGCAGTGGAGTAGAGATTGAGCAATGAAGCTTGTCGGTGTATTGACCAGCTCAAGACTGAGCTTTAACTAATTACCTAATAACTGTACATGTAGTCTGGCGGAGTAGCGGAGCCCTAATAACAAGTAATAGGAAAGAGAATGGGAAAATCATGACAGGTAAGACCTGTTACTACTTTGTTTCTGAGTACATACTAACTAGTTCTTTGTTGTTTTCCAGTTTTTATCATTTTTCTTCACTGTTGTACATGCATCTATATGCAATTCCATCCTTTCTTCCTTATTCCTTGCTCTACTCTCCTTATTCCTTCCCCCGTTTGTCACAACAGCCAGCACATTGATCTTATATATTGGGCACACCCTTCAGTCCCACCACCATTATCTAACCAATCTGAAACTGCTGAAAATCAAACAAAATCACTGACTCTTTGAAGGAACTTAGCAACCTTGTTCACAGTAGGGTGCAGGATTTTCCAAAAGATCTATTTAAATCACTCCTCAGTGATGGTTAACACTATAGTATATTATAGGTGTACCCATTTGAATCACTATACAGTAAGAAATACTGTGAATTTAGCTATTATTTTATTACTACTATATGGGTTGCTCACCTCCTCAGTGGTGGTCAACACTGAGGAGGGGAAGAATATGTGTCTCACCTGCATATATGCTTGAACTGGCCCTTTAGTGCTGGCCAGACACCCATCTAATAAGCAAGTTACCAAGTGACTGTTCAGGCAGCTCCCGCTGAACTTTGGGGGCATGTGCATAGTCTTGAGGTGGAGGCAAATCTGGGTGCCAGGCCTGGTAGTGTACAGCAAAATAAAGTGAGAACTTGGGCACAAATGATAGGAAAAATACCAAAAAATTCAGAAAAATATTACAGCATATAATAAACCATTCTTGATGGTTTTGACTGTAAAAATACAAATATATTAAGTTTAAATCTATCAGAGGTGGTATAGTGCATATATGCACCCTACACGCTCTCTCAAGCTTAATATGCCAGGTTTTTTGGTGATGGCCTTGACCTTCGGTCGAGGGAGGCCTTTGTAAGTATGTCTGCAACCATTAGATCAGTTGGGAGATATTCAATTTGAATTTTCTTCCCCTCTATTGTGTCTCAGATGAAATAGAGTTGAATATTGAAATGTTTGGTCCTTGAATGTTGCTGATTACCATAGGCTATAGTAATAGCTGATTGGTTATCAGAATAAATTTTTATAGGATTTTTATCAGTTGGAAAACTTTGCTGATGAATTGTTTCAGCCAAATCGCTTCTTTAGTAGCATGAGTCAGCGCAATGAACTCTGCCTTGGTCAATGAGAGTGCTACAATCATTTTCTTTTGAAAGCTCCAGGAGATGCTCCCTGAGTCAATCTGAAAGATGTAGGCCGATATAGAGTGTCGATGATCTTGTGAGGCCCAGTTGGCATCTGAGTATCTACAATGCCATCCCAGCTTCCTCCTAAGATTAACTTTTTCTCTTTCATCCCTCTCAAATATTTGAATACTCATTTGGCTGCATTCCAGTGAGCAATCCCTGAATTTTCTAGGGACTGTGATAATAAAGATATTGTGAATGAAATATCTGGTCAGGTAGCTACTGCTGCCCACATGATTGAACCAATCACCAGCTGATATGGAATTTTCTCCATGTTTTTCTTCTCAGCATTAGCAGTCAGGCATTGGTATTTAGATAGTTTAGTTGTTGGATCTAGAGGAGTTGTATATGTCTTTGCATCTTGTAAATTAAATCAGTCGAGTATTTTGTCTATATATGCCTCTTGAGAGAAGCTGATAGTACCAGCTGATCTATCATGCTCAATCTGAAGATTGAGAAGCCAGTGGATTTCACCTAGGTCTTTCATCTTGAAGATATTTTCAAAATCTTCTTTGATGCCTTGCAAAATAAAATTGTCCAGAGCTGTTATTGTGAGATCATCTATGGTGGCTCCAATGATCATACAGTCTTTCAGCTCATGTCTATAGAAAACATCAGATGCTGATTTCATGAATCCAATAGAATAAAGGGCATTTGATAGACATTTATACCACTCTCTTCCCAACTGCTTAAATCCATATATGCATTTCTTCAGCAGTAATACATTATCATCTTTTTCTTCAAAATAACCTGGTGGCTTGTGCATATAAATAGGTTCTTCAAGTGGAGCATTTAGATATGCTTGTCAGGGGATGACCCTTTTCAATCTCCAGTTCAACTCCAAGATCTCCTATTCAAACTCCAATTGATCCATAATGTCCATTACCTCTGAGATGTCCGTCACATCCAAGATATCCGCCACTCCATAAGAGGTAGGCTTGGGTAACTCTGTATGGGCACTTACAAAGGAATGCATGGACCACTTACATAAAGATTATATAGAGAGAGAGACTCCCTAGCAGCAGAATCCCTAGACTTTCCTGTTAGGATTTCCTCTGCTTAGGTGAGAACCCTAGTTACACTGTATCTAGGTGGTAGTTGTATGAACTTAGGATTTCCTCTGCTTAGCTCTGTGAGATACCTCCGGAATAATTCAGGGAGTTGCCCTTACAATGCTACATCTACATCCATTTGATGTATTGGCCAATTATTCCTAGCCACAATAGCACATATAGTGTGTAATGATGTCATACATATGACCGGTGCATAAGTCTCATTGTAATCGACTCCAAAAGTTTGTGTGAAGCCTTGAGCAATGAGTCTTGACTTTGCATGGACTATATCTCCCTTCTGATTTCTTTTCAGAACATGAGTCCACTTGCTTCTGACAATATTCACACTGAGTGGAGGTATAGTAAGCTCCCAGGTGCCTTTGTTGATCTGCAATCGGATCTTGGTATCCATGGCCATTTTCCATGTAGTGTTGTTAAGGGCATCGTTAGTCATCATAGGCAACTGTAAATCACTCGATAAATATGCATAATCACTTTCTTCAGCATTTATAGGTTCAGCACTTATTGCTAGGTAGTCACTGTAAGATAATGAGCAACTGTTGGCAGTAGTTCAGAGATTCTAAATTTTATCACTCCTCAGTGATAGTCAACCACTATAATTTATTTAAGTATACCTAAATTTTATCACTACAAAAGAAATAAAAAGAAATAAATCTTAGAAATATATTCAATAGTACATTAGACTCACCTCCTCAGTGATAGTCAACCACTGAGGAGTATGTGCATATGCAAGTGAGTGTTTCACTTGTGTATAGGCTCCTAAGCGCTAGCTTGAGTATGGAGCCAAATTACTGGTCCCTTCCCAGGGAGCTGGACACCCATGTCATCTCAATGCGGAAGCAAATCAAGGTTCGCACATGTATAATATACAGTAAAAAAAAAAGAGAGAATGATGCACTACCTCTTTGATGTAAAAATACACAAAAATAAATTAAAAAAATGAAGGATTGATGAGCAGAGGTTGACATAAGTATTGCTTGAAAAATTGTATATATTGAGATTGAACCTCTCAGGGGTAGGATGGATATGTGCACCCCACAGTTGCATGTATCACTCTCATCAGTATTTAAGTCTGAATTGTGTGCAATGTCGTTGAGTATTTTATTCTCAACGTCTTTGCAAGTGAGGGTGGTAAAATTAGTGTGTGTGGCTTCTCCAACTTGAGCTCTGTCACCTGAGCTGGCCCTTGAAGCTCTTTCTTGCAGTAAGTGAATTCTCTCACTTCTTCTAAGTGGAGGAGCTTCACTAGGTCCACTCAAGTCTTTCTGACTTAGCTGTTAATTTTCTAGATCTCTGTCTGGCATGCACTCAATAATTTCTTTGATGTGGCTCTCACCCAGCTGTATGTCATGTGACAGTACTGGCGCTTTGATAGGTGCTGGCACAGGTGTATTTGTAAGGGCAACTCCCTTAATTGTTCCAGAGGTATCTCACGGAGCTAAGCAGAGGAAATCCTAAGTTTATATTACTGCTATCTAGATACAACATGACCAGGGTTCTCACCTAAGCAGAGGAAATCCTAAGAGGAAAGTCTAAGGATTCCACCACTAGGGAGTCTCTCTCTATATATATACTCTTTACCTCCTTACATAAGTGGTCTGTGCACTGATTTGTAAGTGCCCATCCAGGGGGTTACCTGAGCCTACCTCCTGGTACCAAGTCTGAAGCCTGGGTACCTGGCTCTAGGCCCCTGTCCTTCATCCTAGAGTGTCTAGTTATGGGGCAATGGACATCCTGGAGGTGATGGGCATCCTGGATGTGATGTATTGACCCTGGATGTGACAGATCAAGTGGAGTTTGAATAGGAGATCCCAGAGTTGAACTGGAGTTTGAAAAGGGTCATCCCCTGACATCACCCCCCTTTCTAGAATGCTGCGTCCTCATAGCATGTGCTATCAGGGAGTTAAAGGCTACTGACTGAATCCTCCGAGGTGCTCCTGGGTGCAGCTGATAAAACTCCTGTATTTTGGCTGGTGCAGCCATGTCCCCCTCCTTCACCCATGTGTTCTCCTCATAGCCATAACCCTCCCATTTTTACCAGGAAGTAGAGTTGTCCTCGCATCAGCCAGCTGTCTAGTACCTTTTCTACCACATAGTACTCTTCCCCATCTACTAACTCTGGTGGTGGAGGTGGTTCAGACTTCTGACCTGGAATCAGATCTTCTGGAGCTGGAAGGAGTTTGACCACATTAAAGATGGGGTGGAGTCGAGACAAGGAGAGTGACAGTTTGAGTCTGTATGCATGTTTGCCCACCTTCCATTGGATAGTGTAGGGTCCAAGGTACTGGTGGCTCAGTTTGTGTGAGGGCCAGTTTGTCAAGATATCCAAGGCATCTAAGAACACTTTATCTCCCACCTGGTATTCTGGAGCTGGAGTTTGGCGTTGGTTGTAGTATTGAGCCATGTCATCCTTTACCTTTGCAAGTGCAGACCTGGCTTCTGTTGGGGATTAGGGAATCTTCCCTATTATTCTAGTCAGTTTTCCGAACCAAATCA
>QFEC01043358.1:0-38510 GCA_003316585.1 Gomphus bonarii | reverse complement strand
CTCTGCGCACTGATAATCATCCAGATTGCCAAACCCACTAATCAATTTACCACCTTTGAATCAGACCTTGTTAAGCCGGTTGGTTTACCGGTCGTCCGCACTATCTATAGAGGAGCGGTTCAAAGATGTCGTTTCTCCGACGACCTTAACAACTCTGAAGTTTGAGGTGCCACTGCCGTATTACCTTATGCCTTGCCTGAGTGTGAGCAAGGAAAAATCAGCCAAGAAAACCAAAGAAAGGAATATGTTCGTACCTTCAAATGCTCACTTGCTATTCTATCTTTATTAGCAACTAGCTCTTCAAAAAAAAAAAAAAGTATTTTCTGTGTCGCATCAGACATGCTTGAGATCTTGTCGGGTTTATCCTAGAATACTCTAAATTAGGTGCATCTGCCTAAAACCAAAAAAAGTGCTTGTGCAAATGGGAAGTTCTGTGCCAAAAGTAAGACCGGTCACTGGACTAGATCTTGGAATGGCTATAGGTGGGCGAAACACTGCTATTCATCACATGCTCTCCACGCGTTTCGTTGCAACCCATGACGTGGATTCTCCACTGGAGATAGACCAATTTTGGACATGAAGCTTGCAGAGAAGTTTCATCTTAAGATGAAAGGGGTTTCAGATTCAGGTCCCTGGCAAAAACAATAACAAAAAATGGTTACAAGCACAAACTGCCAGAAGGATAGGCTTTCTGAAACTAGAATACAGCAGCCATCAAGAGGTGGTAGGCATGGGAAAGTGGGATGTAAGTTTAAACTTTATACTATCAACGCCAGCACGAAGGCAAAGATCGGCTTGCCGCGTTTCTTCCAAAATCCAATTTATGAACGTCTCTGGCTTCAGTTCATTGTCCTTGGCAACGCTTTCGAGGTCCATATAATACCCATGTTCGTCCAGTTTGAGTTTCTTCCTTGGTACGTGTTCAGAACCGTCAAGGTCTTCGGGCCGAGGATGCTTAGCAGTCAAAGAAAGTGGAATACCATGAGGTGAAGGGATGTTAACTGGCATTGGTCTTCCCGTCAGTCGAACATTGTCTGCATCTTTCAGGTTTGTGATTTCATGTAACAACATTCGACGCATTGCTTCATGGGCATGTGATGGATGATCGTCAATCCTGGGAACAAAGTGCCAAGTTGTTGAAAAGTAGTTGGACATACGCATGATGAGAGGAACAAGGAAATGTAGTTGTGGATGGATTAGTTCTTTCCAGAGCTGTTCTGTGTAACTAAAGACGGCACGGCGGTCAGGTATGCGGGGAACCCCGATTTGGTGAGTTGCGAACAACAGGAACACTTCACTCCTTGCGCGGTTAGCGTACTCTGCTTCTGTACTGTTATACTCAGGGTCTTTTTGCTGGTGTGATGTGCCAGTGCTGACATCAGGGCTGAGGTTTGCTGGTGATGCTCGTATGAGGAAGAATATCATAACCCAGAATACACTTTCAACATCGTAGTAGGGGTGTTCCTTGTGCGATGGGTTTTGTTCATGTGAATCATATGAAATCTTGAGTAGTTGGTCCCAAATTTTTTTCCCATTTACCATCAGAATCATCAGGGAATGCTGACTTATAGGCCATGCACATAGCCTCTGATGGTGTTAAGACTGCTGTGGTTTCCTCATCAGTTCTCCTTTGTTTTCCTCCAAATCGTGCTTCATTTAGCAGGAAAGGGAATGATTTGTAGGGAAATGCACGATGATGCCACCAAAGGAAATAGGGGTTGATCCGGAAAACTGATCGGTCTGTAGCAATGAACATGGGGGTCCCTTATAGAGCAACAACTGTGAGGATTCAATAAAAAAAATTACTTGGAAAGACTGGCCATAGCTTCAATATCAGTTGCTGGGTCACTTTGTGTTGGTAACCTCAATTTGACCGCCAGCTCAAAGTCAATTAGGCAAACCATCCCAAGAGTAGTATCGGTCTTTCCAGCGACGATGGTATTGTTTAAGGCCTTGTTGAAGTCTTCATAGGTTTTGGGCTGTTCATCAGCTAGGGCCTTCAGGTCATGGCCAATCACACGAGGGTGGATTACAATATTCACAAATGAGACATCTCTGTGGCTATAGTTTTTCCTCAGACAGAAACGCAATACTGCAAAATAGTAAGCTATGGGCTCACACTGAGGCTTGAACAAATCTTACTTTCTACAAGATCAAACATAACCCTCAGGAATTGCCCAATGCTGTCACATGAAGCCAAAGGAAGTCCCACAGTCTCCCAGGCAATGTTGTGCTTTTCAAAAGGCCTGACTGGGGAAGCAGCATCAGGGAGCCATTCTTCAAGCAAAACCCCAAGTGAAGGAAAGCCATTGTATAGGAAAGGTATGCCCTGGATTCTACCTACACAATGAATGTCCTCATAGATTTCATGCTCAGACAGCCGTCGACCGCGTTGCCGGTAGATGCTCTTCAGGGCAATAGCTTTTGTTTCGGTCCAACCTAGAGCCACAAAGCGCTTTCGTTGCCATCCAAAGCCTATGATCTTCTGTAGCCTATAACGTTCGCCTCCTGTATAAAAAATCTGCCGGCCTTCCTCAATGTCAGGTTCAGAAATGATATTGGGGTGCAGCAGAGCCACATGGGAATCAGGAAATGGCAAGTGTGTATAAAGCGGTAGAGTAACTCGTACTCGGTCCACTTGACAACTCTGGACACATAAGAACGACTAACACCATGCCAAACGAATTGAATGCCATCTGTGAAAACAAGGGATCCGAAAAATCCACTGCGGTGTAGCTGAAGGGTGGCAACACACAGGAGATAAGCAAATGTTTGAACAAATGTGTGGACAGACTTGTCAGTAGCGAGGCCTGGTGTGTTTCCAAGCTTCACTTCCTCAATTGGACCGGTGAAAGACCAGTGCTTGAGTTTAGGGTTTTTTTTTGGGTACTCCCCGTGCACAATATTGAGGGGTTGTGTAATGGAACCAATGTCAAGCTTGTAGCATGGAACAGTATTGTGTTTGTGTAATCGCCACAGGGATGAATAGCAATCGGTTCCCATCTCCATAGATATTATTGGATTCTTCAGGAACGCGTGACGACAGCAAGGTGAACAACTTTGAAATGGGTAGATACATAGAAGCTTCCTTCGATGCAGCACGAATATCAGCAACCAGGGCGTCGGCCATTTGTCTGTCTGAGGTAGAGAAAGAACACTCTCGTTGACGAAGGAAACGATCAAAAAAACAAGTCCGAGTCTTGGTCATCAAACTCGACGTCTTTGCCGTTGCGCAAGATATATTGTTTTATAACAGGGTGTTATTGAGGCACAGCCTCAGGAGTCGCATATGGGCTGACTAGGCAGAGAGGAACTCCTTGGTCGGAGTAGGAATCATTATTGTTTTGTTCTGGTGTATTGCCACGGTTTGAAAAAAACTGCATCATGGTTTTCAGATAGTGTGTATGCGTCTTCCTGACTCATTACATAAGATGGGCGTGTGACATATATCCGATGCATTCCAGACAACACTCCCTCCTGAAATCAACGATACAATGAACGACGCACAGCTTGAAGCTCTGTTAGTGGCGCTGCAGAACCATGCAAATTGGGCTTGAGGACCTCAACCTGCCATTCACCATGAGCTTCAATGCCTGGAGTATGCAGCTCAAATATGAAGCATTGTGTCTAGTAAATCTGATGGTTGGTTTACTCATTAAATACTAATTACTTTCTAGCACACCGCTCGCAGGTGATGAGGAGTCCACGGCAAGACATATGACAAAACATCTGGAAGGCCTCTAGCCCCTTCCCATCAAGACGCTGTCACGGCCTCGGCTCTAGTTTTATAAAGGTGTTACGGAGTTTCGGAAAAGTTTCTTAGGCTGTTAATTGATACACAGGGCGAAAACCAGCTTTCGCAAGGACGGCACTGATGGCGAACACTTATATAGCCCTGCTCATCACTGACATGCAGACATAAGGGTGCGCCTGATGCCTCGGATGGGTGGAGCTATTGTGAGCTCGGGCAAGGATTTTCCTGGGCGAGAGGAAAGCGGTTGCGAGGGATCAAAGAGAAGGGAGAGGGAACCTACCAGGATAAGGTGTGGTGAGAAATTTATGTGTTGCACTTGTACAGTCCACATGTAAGTAAATTTGACAATTGATGTAAAATTTGGATAGTGGCCTCTGGTAGCAATAATCGTGGTCTGGGCTGTAACTGATTGTTGGTGATTTATTTTGTTGTATGATACAGTTGGAGAACTCGGAAAGCTTGGTTTTTAGAAGGAAGAATATTGGTAGAGTGTGAGACTTTTCTGTATGTTTGGGCTATTTGTAATCTCAAGGTGCGGGTTCGATTCCCGTGCGAGGCTTTGAAGCTATACAACTTGATGCACCTGCAGAGGTGGATCAAGTTGTGTAACATCAGTGTGGATAATCACAATTTTTAACTTTACCTTTCTGTGTGTTTGTAGTAGCACATGTACAGTGGATAGTCCATATATGGCCATATCAGACTGGAGTTATGTATAGTTGTGGCTATGATTTGCCATTGGATGATAGTTGATTCTTCCGAGTTTGTGAAAGGTGAAAATTGTATCATGGAGAAAACATAAGTGTCTAGTATTTATGCTCCTGAATCTCGACAAAACTAATTGTTTATCAGCAGGGAGCAACTTTTATAACTCTTTGAATGCTTCATTTTTTTTTGTTACACTCAGTCAATAAGCCTTTATAAACTTTGTTGAAGAGACAGAACGAAATGTGATCAAAGGACGCTGTCACTGAGCCGGAAGCCTACCGTCACAAACATCAGTTTAACAAGAAGTATGTAAATTATTTATCCATTCAGAATTTGGAACTATGGTGTACGAAATCTACCATTGCGTTGTATATGCCACTATATGATCAGAATATGCCTAGGATGGAGGTTTAGGGAATGTAACATGCCATGCCATTTTTAATTGCTGGAAGAGTTTCAGAAGTATGCACAACACTGCACAATCAGAGCTGGATGCACATACCTCTAGAAACACGAAGAGAAGTACAGTATTAGGCGCAAGACGGATGAAAGCTGGCGTCCAGCCTTTGAAAATAAACATAGGACCCTCTTCACGTAGGGACTTTGTGAGGACGCTAAGCACGCTCGACGAGCCCGTCTGAATGTAGATCACTTGAGACTTTAAAAAAATGCGTATTAGATTGGAACATACGGAAGACATCATCCGCGACTTTATCACATCTGCTGGAGAACATATTGCTTGAAGTAGTTATGCAATGCATTAGAATGGAGAACGATGATGATGGATGATAAACACACTTGTTGCAACTGTTCCTGCTAGACTGCTGGCTATAGTGTGGAGGACAAAATTGTCGTGTAATTGGGTATTGGTTATTGGTAGTCGGTGGTTTAAAAGATACGTCTTAAAATAATCATAACTAACAGAGCCATCAGGGTCGAGGTTCACATTGACGCCATGAAGTAAGGACTCACGAAGCCAGCTGTGAAGTCTAGTACAATCTAACGTCAGGACCTAGAGCTTTAATGGAAATAATATCACTCACATTCATTAAAATGGCACGGGTCTGGTGGGGAGTTGAGGGAGTTAGAGATGCAAATACACGGAAAGTGATGGTTAGAAGCATATCACCGTGTTTGGTATTAACCCTCTGGTTAAACCAGACAGGCCCTCTTCTCGAACCAGTCTCACGAGACCGCTGAGTACATTAACATATCTATGACGTGCTTCTGGGGGCTTAAGAGGGTCCGTTGTCATCCTGACAAGCAGAATATCTTAAGAAATGATGTCTGAGGGATGTTTACGATAAAAAGACAGGTGCGACTTACCGGCAGGATTTCCTGCTATACCGCCCAGTCCGCCAGCCAGACCAGCGGCGATGAGAAGCTGGCCTGTGCTGGGATGTTTACCTTAGATATTAAAGGAGGCTCTCAGAAATCATTCTGATCGCGAAGCATGTTGTTATACCTTTGGAGATCCAATTCTTGATACCTTCGTAAGAGCCTAGCCGTACTAGACTATATGTCATCTGTCTCAGAACCGAGGCAGACAGGCCAGTGTACAGGCTCCTTATGCCTGTGAGAGCAACTGTATCACGAAGGACCTTCAGGGTGGAAGCACCAGCAGCACTCGATGTCAGGGTCTGCATTCGAAGCTTGGTGACGTCCAGGGGATGGGTGACGCATGCTGCCACTAGGATTGCCAAAGCACAGCGACAGTGAGGGCAAGCTAACAAAAACAGAGTGACATATGGCTTACTTGAACCAGCCACACCTGACGATGGAACAAGATGTTCATTGTGGCATATATGGACTAGATGTATCTACGCACCTCCCAACCTGCGCAAATTGCTGGTGAGACATGATAGAGGCTGGAAACAGGGTGAGACGCACCAAAAAGGAGGATTTGCGGAGGACATTGCAACTTGGCCGAAATGGCGTCCTGGACGCAAGTCGAGTTAACTTGCCCTGCGCGCTTATTAAAAAAAAAAACATGTCGGTGTTCGGCTCTGTTTTGTAAACGATGGCTTACCCACGGTATTGGTTTGCTCTACCGCGGGACCTTTCCCATCGGAGATGGCAATGAACTCTTCTGGCCAGACGTACACGCCAACCGACATACAGTCACACTTGTACTTCAGCTTCCTGCGTGGCCATACCGCAGATGTCGCTTTGTACACGAAAGGCGACAATTGGGAGGCCGTCTATCAGCTCCATCGCGTCGTGCTCATCCAAGCGGTGAGTAGCTCTCTCAGCTGCAGCGAGACACTTTATAATGTGGCAGCAGGGTTTCTTCCGTTCCCTATTCACCGCCGGATTTCTTGAGTCGCATCGACACGGCAATTATGCACCCTCCGAATCCCCGCCCGATCGAGTGGACATTTGTTTCGATGACGTGAATATCACCAGATCGGGTGCGCAGATCCTCTCATGTGTCTGTGGATCTATCCCTCACCTGTTGCTTAGCCTTTGAGTACGTCAGTTTTGCATCTGCGAGTTCCGGTCATGCTCATTTAATAAAAGAGTTTGTATCGCACGGCTCTATGGAGGAGGCCCGGCCCTTTACCTCTCTCCCTCTCTGATCCCGACTCCTTCATGTCCTCTCACCCCATCCTTCTATCTTATGACCTCACCTCAGTATCCTCCTGGAAACCATCCTGCTACCCCTCGGTTTCTGTTGTCTCTTCTGGCCACTTCTGTTTACCTTTCCATTTCCTCAATCACCTCTCAAGCACTTTCTATGATACTGAGCTCCGTGGGTCCACATACGGTCGTTCGTTATATCAACTTTGCTACTGGTTTGGGAATCGGCCCGTCGGAAGGCGATGATCCGGAAGCCGCTGTCGGGTTGGAGGATGTGGGGAAAGAAATTCCTTACACGGACAATTCGTTGTCCTCCCGGTCAGAATATACCAAGCACTGGGACTGCGATAGTTCAGATACGACGCGCAAGTTTAGCCGTCTAGAATTCGGAGAGAATGCTGACAAAGAAGATGGTTCATCCGTGGGTGGCACATATCTAGAAACACCTGAATTTAACTATGGTGGTATTGGAGACAAGATTGGCGAAGCATGTGCGTGTTGGTTGATGAGATGGAGCGCGGATGTCCTTCCCTATGAAGAGGATACAAATTCTCAAGTAGCAGTGACTTCTGAACCTTCAGAGTCCCTTCGGCCAGTGCAGGATCATACCCGTAGACGTGCGACGACACCCTCCGAACGACGTTCGTTGATATCGAAAGTTAAGGTCCCGAAGCTATGGGCAAGAGGAGGCCTATCCGCTTCCTCGGCTTGCGCTGTCATCTCGTCAGACGATTTTTTCATCATGAATGAATGGGACAGATATGAATTTGCCTCAAGAGTTGTTGATCTTCGACGTAGAGACGGTCTGGATCCTGCTGAGGAGAAGGAATGGGCCCAATTATTCCAGCGAGGTATCCACTACTCGAACATGGTGCGCATTTGTTCTCTCATAGTATGACCGGGTAATGCTCATGAATAGTAGTCGTTTGAGGAACTCATACGCCTATCACAACACAGTTCCCCTGTTATTGGTCTTCCGTACGTTCCTATCCAGACGATTCAGGCAGCATACTGGCAACAGTCCATTTTCAGACAACGCATTGTCACTCGGTCTCCAGTTTCAGGACCAGGCACTTCTTCTACCCCTCAGAGTGAAAAAGAGCTTGGCATAACAGTCAGCACTGCGGAGATCCTGGCTACATTGTCTTCCGAGTCCAACTCTGATGTGGAACGGTCGAGGCCTTATTATCCCATTCCCGTGGACTCATCCCAACGCATTGGAGATAGTGACAGCGCATTTGCCACTGCTGCAGCATCCATTGACGAACTCCTTGGGAGGGAACCTGATCTGTCGGATCGGGGTTATTCGTCTCCCAAGCAAACAAATTTCTTCGGTATCCTCTCTCCGCACTACACAGCGGCATCATGTATACAAAGGGATATGACAGGAAAGGCTCGATGGTCGCCGTATCCTCCTTTCCGGTTTGCCGTCCAATTTTGGGGCGTAGGTCAACTGCTGGAAAAGTCTCGCATTTACTCGCACACTGTCTGGTATGCTGGCTCGCTGTTTAATGTGTACGTGCAAGTTGTGCGTAAAAAAGGCATCCAGCTAGGCGTGTATCTCCACCGCCAGTCGAGCGTCGATGCCATCCCTCGCCCATCAACTCCTCGCGTTGTTGTCTCAACACGGGGTGAACGCTTGCTGAACTCAACTCCTGCCCCCAGTAGCCCGCCAGGTACTCCTCAAGCTCAGCCGCAACCACAGACTCCTCGTCGAGTACACCTCTCCGTCGGATCATCGAGTTCCACTTCCAGCGTGGCCTTTGCCGTCCCGGGATCTCCTCCCTCGCCAGCTCATTCTCAATTGCAACCTTCGACTGCATCACCGCCACCCAGCGCAGCGCCCGCGACTGTCGCGCCGATACAGTCTTATCGTGATCCACGTTCGACGATATCAGCCTACTTTACCGTTTCATGTTTCTCTGCTACAGGATCGTCGTTGACTCGCTTCTCGAGCTCCCCCGACCAATTCTCTATTGGCCAGAGCTGGGGCTGGAAGAGCAGCTCAATGCGCACAGAGGAATACGTGGAACCGAACGGCGAGGCGAAACCAAGAGAACTTAATAGAGAAGCAAGTCTGCGTGCCACAGTTGTCCTAGGGCTGATCTGAACCTACGAACTTACGACATACATCTATTTTCCATTATTCAAGACATTTGTTTCACGGACTGTACGCATTTCTGTATTAACGGCATTCACTTTTAATTTGTATCCTTTTATCTGTCGGTTTTGCATGTTTATTACTACGTCCATCCAAGTATACATGACCCAATGAAAAATTCGTCTCGTGGCATAAGCAAAATTGTCGTAAGATGACACAAGAATCAAATGAATGCTAAGTAACACCTGGTAATGGTAGGGGAGGTGTTGGAGGCTCGTCAACGCCTGTCAATTTCTCAAACGGCCTTCCATTAGCATGTGCAGCTGAAGGAGAGTGGGGTATTCCATTTAGCTTCTTTGTCCCCTTTGTTTCCACTTGATCTGCCTGGGGAAAGCTCTCACTCGGTGGTTCCCTTGCCTGCTCAGTGACAGGCTCGACGCTAACTTCATCATCCGCAGCCGGCTCAGGTGTTTCATCGACGACCTTGACAGTGGGATGGCAGGCGCTCGAGGGATACCGAGCTCGAAGAATGGCTGCCAAAGGTGAAAGAAATGGGGTCGACTTGCGCGGTACAGGGACACCCGGTTGCGTAGCTTCCAGCTGAGCATTCAGAGCGAGCGGGGAGATGGCACGGCTAGACGGTCGTGCATCTGATGGTAGAGCTACTCCGAGGGGGGATTTCAGTCTTGTTCTGATAGAAGACGGGTTAATCGATGCTAGAATAGCAGGTATGATACACACATTGGCTTGATTTCTTCGCCTGTCGTCAAGGTGAGGAGAAGATTCTTGAGGTTTGGGAGAGTATGCCGCATGTCCATGGCATGAAGATTACGGTCCATCATTAACTAAACGCGAACAGGTCAGGGTATATCAGTCAACCCGACGGAGCGGCGTACCATCTCGATATTCTTATTCAATAAGAAAACACCGTACTCAAACCGATACGTCTCGACACCTCTCGAGTACAACGGGAACCTATACTCTGATTTCTCAGTCCACGAGGGCGAGGATGTAAAAGGATATGCAAACATTCGGGGTCCCATCATTGCTGAAATAGGATCCTTAATCGCACTTCTGCTCCCACAGCATGTTACAGGGTACACGAGGCCTTTACCTAGATAAGCTGCGACGAGTTGAATGACTTGTGCGACGTATCCGAGTGCTGTGGCGGTAGTGTCCTCAGTGATGTCGGGATGTGAAGTGATGGAGAGCGGTGGAGCTGGGTCAGAGGACAAAGCGGGGATAGGGAGAGGTGCGCCAAGAATCGTGAAGAGAAGATCGGTTGGGGAGAGGGGTTCAATGGGAAAAATAAAGTTGATTCTCTGAATGAGTGCAGTGCGAAGCGGAAGCAAAGATAACACAAGAGTAGAGTGCTGTTTCCTAATTCTACTTTTGAGCTGTAAGTTTCCACTACAGGACTGAGGCTCACCTTTCGGAAGTCACTTCTTGGGCTTGTAACATAAGCTCTGAGATATCCTTCTGATGAAGGACACGCGCGACCGCTAACGTGTTGCGTCGCAATTCTAAAACCTTTCTTTTCGTATCAATGGCATAATTGACTATGGAGGTTCTCAACGCCTGGCCGCATGAGTCAGGCTAGTTAATCTGACCTTTTGCGGATTCATGGAGTACCTGCTCCTGCTCTGCACGTAGAGTCCCTACCCACTCTTCACGCTCAGAACATTCACGCAACTAGACAAGTATAAGTAAGACAGTAGTATCCCTACTCTGTTCAGCGACACTCACAGATTGGTTATCCTCATCTCCATCCACCAACATATCGCAATTTCGTACGACACTTTCCAGCGACTCCTGGGTATCAGCGATACATGTCTTCAAATTCACAATTCTATCCATTGTAACATTAGTGTGCGAATCTCTCCCCACTTTGTTGAACGGTATGCGTACTGTACCAAGTCCTGCCAGGTTGAGCTTGTTTTCATGCGGGTCTCTTTCAAACTCTTCTGAAGGGCGTCTTGTTCTATTCTCTGGGTGCCACCAGCTTCTCCCTCTAATCGGCGTCGCCGTAGGCCTTCTACTTCACCATCGGAGTTATACTCTGGCCCGAGGGGGGTAGGGACGCGCGATGGAACGCAGGGTGAATTCTGCAAAGACACGGGTGAGATATGGAATACCTGGCCCGATGAAAGAGTCAAAAGTAGAGTGTTGGAAGGCAGATGATGTGCAGCAAGCTGTGAAACAGCAAATCAGCATATTCTGAAATATGTTGACTATGTTGGCATACATCTGGTGACAGAGGCTCCATATCATCCAGGTCAACCAGCCATTCATCCAATGGTGTCCATAGTAAATCTTCGCCTGTGCTGCTATTGGCATGATAGTCCATTTCCTTCGTTTTGCCTTTCAAATCTTTAAAGTTTTCGATACGTGAGGAACGTAATGATTCGCCCTTACAGCGACCCCATATAGCAACCTTGACTCGGGTAGCACTAGTGTCCGCCCACAAAGCGAATTCTCTTTCAGGATCTAAATGGGAGAAGGTAGGGTTTGTCGACGGAAGATGAGTAGGAGATATATAAAATGGGGTAGGTACGGGAGAAGGTGAGTATTCGCCCACTCCATTTTCGGATTGTCGACCATTTATTGGAGAAGAATGTTTACTTGGGACAGTAGGATGGGGCTTCAACCGAGGAGAACCTGGGGGAGGAGTCGGTGGAGGAGAAGGGAAATTTGCGGATTTCGCAGAAGTGGTTCGACGAACGGTTCCGGTAGTCTTCGTACGAGGTGGAATTTGAGAGGACGAAGATGCAAATGATTGGGAGCGAGAAGAGATAGACGGTGAAGAGCTAGTGGATGAGGTAGATGCACCTTTCCTGTGGTTGAAGGTAGAAGTGGAGATGGTGCGCTTGACAGCTACATCTTTGCCTTTGCGAGGGCTAATTGCCATTACCGACGGCGAAGCAGGACGAGAGCTTGATCGCGAGGGCGGTCGTGAGGAAGGTCGGGAAGCGGGAGATGGCAACAACGTTAATGTCACAAATGTTTCCACCAACCGCGAGGAAACTATCTTTTCTAATGCTCGTTGCGAATGTGTGACGAAGTGTCCTGCACCACCAATATCCTCCATCTTTGTCGAAGGAGCCGATTGCACGTTCTCATGGAGAGAAGAAGCCGTCTGGGATTGGGAAACAGACACTTTGGAGCTGGTACGAACTCTTGGACGGACTGTTGGCGCCCCAGATCCAGAAGTAGGGTTCTTGGTACTTTGTAAACTTGCCCGAGAGCCAGATCTGGTCTGTTTTATCTGTGAACCAGAACATGCAAGAGCACCGTCCTCCAGATCAATCAGCATCGCCGCGTGTATCGAACCTGCGGATATACGTCTTCGACGCCGTGACGCCACTGTCAGTTCTATATCATCGGCTGGCTGGGGAGAAAAAGACGAGCTTGGACCGGACTGTGTAAGGGTTTGTGCCAATGCATCGCGAGCAGGAAAGGGAGTCAAATTTCGGACCTGCAAGGACCTTAAGTGACGAATACGACGCTAAATGTCAACTCTGTCAGCTATAAAACAAGCTCATATACGCATGCAGCTTGCCTGTGGTGGAGGAAGACTGTCCTCTGGAGCAAACGAGGACATGCTGGCACTGCGCTCCAAAGAGTCCTTGATTCGCCAGCAATGGCCTAGGGGAAAAAGAGCTAAATAGCTCACAAGAGGCTAAGATGACAAGCCTTTGAGACTTCGAGGTGGTGCACTACGGCAATTGCCGAGAGCAACCTCACTTGAACTGCGCAGGCTTAGCTCCACGGAATGCTCCACGGAACGCTCCTCGCTTATCGTCTAGCCTAGTGATTGTCTATGTGTGAATCAGGAGCTTCATATGCTGACTAGAAACTTCGAAGTGCCACCGGATCTGGACGACTATATATGTATGAGGCTTCTCAGCCCGTATGTAGTCCCACCTAATAACACAATTACCTCGTGGTTCAGCAGCGCACGTAGGAACCTCCAGAACTCAGGATTTCTCCGAATATCCATTCCTGCTTAAAAGACAAACATTTAAAGTGTCAAAAGTCTTATCTCTCGGGGAATCGACGATAGGAGTTTTTTCCAGGATTGGCTCCTTGTCAAAGGGTACATCGAACGCCCACCTGTCTTATACATTTTCCTGACAAGTTTCAAATCATTCGTGAAGGTCGTCGCCTTAAATCCATCACCCGAGTCGCCATTTCTCGTCAAATGCGTCACAACCTATCCAAGTTGTCTCGCTGCAGATTCCCGATCTCTACTACGAATCTCCACTAAGGCACCCTCGTCCGTATCTCAGCGTCACCGTTTATCATCGAGTACAGCTCAAATGAAGCTGTGGGACAGAAGACGTCATACGTTAGATCTTGCTTCCACTAATGATTTCCTGAGAAATAGTACACAGGAATTTAGGACTATTGATGAAGTGTTTATGTTTATAATAATATTGAATAACTATGATTTGTATTGAAAGTTGACTGGCTAGTATTGCATTCAGGACAATATATATAACAGCCTGTAACAGCCTGTAACATAGCAGGACAGCTTAGCATAGCCCTGTGTCCATGGGCTCGTCGGCGTAGTAGAGGCTTGACATCTTAGCCATCAGACTGATTCGTCGAATGGAATTTCAAAGGCGAATGTGACATGGGAATACGTAGTTTTACGAAACCATCTGTGTTACCACTGTCATCGATTCGCCGTTCTTGGGCTAAAAGGGGCGCTCATTATCAGACAAAGGCTTTCTGGAATGTATTGTTGCCAATCACTTGGGCCACATCGGCCAGAGCATCCTTGAGCCACATCTTCACGACCTCGGTCTCTAGACCGGCAGCGCGAACAATGCACCCATCATCCAGCAGACTAAATGACCACATGAAGTCGGGCACACTAGTGCGCTGCATCTGCGAAATCGCATCGTACTGAGCAGCCAAATTAGACGCGATACCTGTCACCATCGGTCCAAACATTAATAACGTTGCGTAGCATGAGTAAGGTGCCAGTCTATCTTTAAGTGTGCGTGATGGGAGTGGAGCCGAATCCAGAGTCTGCTCAAGAAGCATTACGTCCCGCGCGATGCGCCGTCCGGACTGCCAGACTTCATTGATGCTGTGGTACTTTGCGAACGCCCACTCTTCATCACGAGACACGCGGCCCGCAGTTAGCCAGTCCAGTAATATGAGTGACGCATTGGGCTCCAGATGGAATGTCTGATGTTGCGTGTATGATGCAGCGCGGAAACATGTCACTGGGTCGACGAGGAGAAGAAGGAACGCGCCATTGGCCACCTTGACATCCATGCACTGCACGGTGTCTGAGCTTGGTGTTGTCGTGTCAGAGACGGGTACAGGCTTGCTTGCTAGCCTGCAGTCATGATTGGTTCGTGTTTTGAACACCTTCGTGGAGCCCTATGTATCCGTGTGTCAGCAGGAGTCACTGAGAAACCAGCATTGAGCATTGCCTGTGTAAGTAACATGAGCGACGCGCCTGCGTCGACATCGACTTCCAAATTAATTTTGTCACCGGGGACGAGGCCGCCTCCATAGGATAGGATGTACACAATTGACACAGGATTCCCGTCTGAAGGAAGTTTAGGAGAAAGAAGCTTGAGGGGATAGGTGTAAGATAGCTCCGAGAAAGATGCCTCCTTCCCAAAGGCATGGAGGACGGCCCTGCCCTTGCCGGGGACCCGTTTTGCTGGAGTCAAAGCCATTCATGAAACCGGCAGCACATATGTATTAGGAAGGCGCTAACACGCTTCATCCAATGTGACAATAACAATACTTGCATTCTCATAGCACAACTGCAAGAATCAAGTTCGTTATTCGAGAGCATATAGCATACATTTCATTTGGAGCTGGGCAGGATACAGTCTGGCCAAAACGAGGAAAGGGAACATGGGGGGTGAGGGGGATAAAGTATCATACTAGTGAAATGATGATGAGCAAGACAAGTGAGACAGAACAGAACTAAACAGATATGTGCAGGGAACACGGACCAGGAAAATGCAATATAGAATGAGCGGCAAGAAATCGTCTATGTGCATGCAGTGTTTTCAATATTGCCGAGTGGCAAGGGCGCGAATCTCGTACAACGACGACCTATCCGGTTCGTCGTCATTCTCGTCCACAGGGCATAATCGCCACCCCTTCATTTCCGCCCTATGGCGGTCCTCGGCAACACGGCACTTTTCTAGTAGCAGGCCGTCAACGTCCAATAAGCTGGTCAGTGCAGGTCGCGCGCCACGCTCTGACCCACTTTCCGACATCGCCCGCGAGTGTGTTGTACTTGTCGGTCGTCGCGGGCTCGGAGAATCTTCGCGAGTTGCGGCAGCGGTAAGGCTTTGGTCTAACTGCTGGCTCGCACCCACCCGGATTGTCCCACCCTTACAATTCCAATCATCCTCCTCGTCGTCTGCAAGGTCGGCAAACACATCAGGTTCGTCATCTTCTGGAGGTAACCGCGATATCCAACACATGCGAGAGGGATCAAAAATCATGTTGCCCACTACACGAGCTCCAGCAGCAAAGTTGGCCACAGGCGATCCAATCGAGGAGCCGGTGAGATGTGTGATGAGAGCAGGGCGAGTGGAAGACGAAGTAGCCGCGTCGAAATCCCTCAACGCCTGGTCGTTGCCCTCCCAACGGAGAGTCTGAGGATTCCACTTCATGTCTCCGACAACTGATTGATATGTTTAGTGTTGAGTATTGACTGAAGCTACGTTTGGTGGTTGGTACATACCTTTGGGCGCACCAGCGCCACCCAGATTACGAATTAGCGTTGGTTTCCGTCTTGTCGTTCCGCCGGGAACATTTGAAGGCGTTTGAGGCGTGAGCTTTTTCCGCGACGTTTTGGATGGGGGATTCTCAACGACCTTGGCAACAGTGAAGTCAATCCTCTCCTTACGCCTAAGTGTATTTGTCACAGATACAGGTTGTTTAGAATCTGTATAATTTCAAAACTCAATACGCGTCAAAGGCTTGAAGGTACTCACCAGTCCCTTCTCGTTTCCCGGACTTGCGTCCAATGGTGCTTTTTGTATCCTTTTCGGTTGCTCCTTTACTCAGTCTTGGCGCTGGGGCTGGCGGACCTTTCGGGAGAACGCGATACCGACCCTCCTGATCTCGATCTGTTGGCAAATCCTCGATTCCGTCCAACTCTGTGCCGTCTCCGTACGTTCGAGCTCGTTTTGGACGGCGAAGAATTTTAGTTCCACCTGAAGTGAGCACATGACATTGTGAGGCTTTAGACGTTCGTGAGGAGGACCCGTTTGATGTGGCCGAAGATGGTCGAGGTAGGAGCGGGGAGGGTGCCCTCCCATCTTTCCCACCCACTACAGATCCAAATACAGATGAAATTGCAGGCCGAACCTTTGCACGACTGGAACTAGTCGGCATGGTTAGTCTGAGTGCAGCAGTATTGGCACTCGGAGTGCATGGTCGTGTAGGTGGGATATGACAATTGCGATCCAAATCGGGTGCGCGAAGACGTGTAGTTGAGTGTGGGTTGAACTGCGTTTGGCTGTTTTGCGCTCGCGCACGGGACGCTGCAGTAGGTGCATTGTAGGATGTGGGTGATTGAACTGAAATGGATGAAGAACCAGTGGCGGAGACAGCAGTATCAATAAGGGAGCAGAGAGATGCCTTACGGGTCAAATTCTTGTTAGATGATGCTCCTCGCGGAGATGGGGGTTTGAGGACTGAGTGTGATTTCTGACCTCTAAGAGGTCCCGAAGTAGGTGACTGTAAAAAAGACCTGTTATGTGAAGACGACGGCGCCGAGGACAACGTTTGATGCGTGGCCTTTCGAGTAAGCGTCGGGCGTGAAGAAGAGGTAGGTGGAGGTAATGCCAGGGGTCGCACGCTCTTGGTACTGCTAGATGCAGGCATGATGGGCGATTTCGAACGGTCTTTAATGCCTGCGTGTAATGATGTAGGTCGAACACTACTAGGTGGCGGACGTGGAGGGGCAGATTTACTCCTGCTAATTATCTTCTTTTTTTCCGACCCGGATTGTAGACGGTTGATGGGCAGCCTAGATGGACTAAGATCGAAATCATCGTCTATGACAAGACCAATCTCGAAGTCATCCTCCGAGTCTGGACTGGCAACCTTGACACGTTCGTCAACAACAGGTAGGCGCTTCTTGGCTTCAAGAATTTTGGTTAGCTGACGAGCGCTGTGACCCGAGTCAAAAAGTCCCGTAGGAAGAACAAGACCTCCAAGCTCTGCATCGTCGTCCTCATCCTCGTCAGTCTCAAGCTCTCCTGCAGATGGGGCAGAGGTGGAGTTGGATGAGGGGGATGCACTGGGGCCAAAACCTAGAGAAGAGTAGGCATCTGAGGATGTGGACGATGAAGTGTGATCTCTGTCGCCCCATTCCAATGACGTTTTAGAGGCACGATGGTGCAATGGGAGGGGTCGTAACGACAGCTGTGCGAGTTCCGAAGGGAGTTCAAATGCAGTTTCGATGTCCTCATCGGGAGGCGGGGGGGTTCTAGGAAGTATGGGTGGCATATGCGCAACCTTGATAGTAGAGGCACCTTCATCGTCATAGTCTTCGTCCTCGTCAGCCTGCTCTCCTAGCTGAGATAGGATAGGAGGTCGAATGGTGATCATGTCTGAAAAACTGCGGGTGGATGGTGCAAGAGGTGAAGAAGAAGTAGTAGCTTTGGCACCACCAGTCTTCCCAAGAGACATTTCCACGTCCCAATCCTCTGCTTCGTTGTCAGACTCTGCGTCTGACTGAGGGATAAGAGGGTCGCCTTCCGGGAGGTCGAAGTCCGTGTCAGCCCATTCCTCTTGGGGGAGTATAAGTGATGGGGCAGGTATGGGAGTCATTGAGTTGTTAAGGGGAGGTGGAATTATTAAGGACGGATTGCGGGGTGAAAAATTCAACTCGAGACAATGCAAAAATCTCTGAGGGGAATGGGTCGAGTATTCGTATAAGTACTTTATAGTATGAAGGCAAGAACAGATGTCAAAGAACAAAAGAAAGATACGACGTCGTAGTAAGCTTTGAGAATCGAAAGAAACGAAGTCGTTTGGCAGGGTACGGGGTCAAGCGGGAGCCAGAATAAGGTTCAGACGCTTCAACGGAGTTTAAACCCCGTTGTCTTACAGTTAATCGTCCTTTTCAATTACTTAACTTACATGGAAGTCTGCCAGTATAGAAAAAAAACTTATGCCTCATGGTAGTTGCCGAATACTTACACTTAGAACGGCGCAAGCCGCCTGTAGTCCCTTGTCTCTCTGTCAAACTCGTTTTCTTCTCCGCTGGAAGTCTCGCTATCAATGACTTCGTGGACCTCTTTCCTCGCATACTCATCAAAGTCATGGTGCATCCTGATTCCTCGCTCTGCCATTGTCTCTGCCCAGCCATCCAGTTCCCGAGCAGTGAATACGGGACGTAATGGACCGAATGCAAGGAGGTAAAGCTCTGCGACGAGTAGATATTATATTTGTTACAACGTTTGCCTAGGGTTTGTGAAATTACATACCTTTGACAAGTGGACATTCTGAGACAGCTCTGAATAAGAGTGCCTTTGCTCGCTTCAGCTCCCCGCAATAGATCTCAAGCTCAACGTAAATGCGCCATAGGATTGGAGATGCACGCGTCCTTCTGAGTGTAAAGACTTGGAAATTAGTTCAGTAAAAAAAAGAACTCACCCGTCTTCTTCAACCCCTACACCCAAAGAATTTCTCACCCTCTCTTTCTCTCCTTCCCACCTCCCCTTCTCCCAACTAGCTAGCCAAACTTCCCATACTCTTCTGGCAATTCCTTTTTCGTTGGACTTGAGGGCCAGCCCTTTCTCATCGATTCTTACTGGGCCCTCTCCTACCAATGCTCTCACCCTTCCCCAAACGCTCTCCCCCTTTTCAACCTCGAGAAATACGCCTAGCACTAAGGTGTTCACCCCTCTTCCAACCTGTTCCAATTCGGTGACCACCTGAACCACCATATTCCTTACAGCGACTCGTCGCATCTGCCTTTTTAACAAAGTTCCATGCTTCCATGCCAAAAGTGTCATGCGAGTCCATGCACTCTCACGGGGTAGTCCTTCCAGAGTATTTTCACTGACGTACCCTTTTAATATATCCATTCCTTCTTCTACACCTCTATTTCCCCCGGTAATCACCTCCAACAATGCTCTCAGACATGCCCATGACTCTTGCTCTTTCCACTCCAGAGGACTATGTTGTGGCCTCATTCGTTCTTCAAGACTTCGCTTGGCACGTAGTATAGTCATCGCTCCAGCAGCATTTGCATCCAGGCCTGCCGCGCGCAGAATAACCGCTTTCGCACGGCTGTCATCCCCCGTGAGCCATTCCATCTCAGCCCATGCCCACCACAAGGTTGCCTCACCTCGTCTTGAAGAGGTTGTGGAACTGGTTGAAAGCGCAGTGTCGTATATTCGCCGTGCTTCATTTTCCTTACCCCGTATATTCTCAAGGCGGGCATGAACACCCCATAAGGGAAACGAGTCTCGAGATACAGAGAGTAGTGTCCTGGATAATTTAAGTGCACTTTTGAGTTGAATAGATGACAAGCATCAATACTAATATATACAGGAGAAATTATATGCAACAGACCTCTTAATGCTAATGGCAGCCTCAAATGCCACAGCCATAATGTCCCACTCTTCGTCTTTATACGGAACAGTTAGGCATCGCAGTCGTTCAAAGACCCTCCTTACAAGTAGAGTACGTTAGTAAGCAGATGATTTACAACGAGATATGATAGAGCTACAAACCTGATGCATTCTTTATCCACGCCGCTCACATCAGTATCTTCCCATATCCTCCCCTCCCCTCCTTTTGTTCCCTCTAACGCATCAAATACACCAAGTCCCCATTCTTTAACACATCCAAATGTAGAGCCATACGTTTTCTCACGTGCAATAATTGCCCCCGCAAAGGCGTCCCATTCCCGCTCCTTTCCTTTGTTTTGAGACGGAAATAGCTGTTGAAGATAGGACTTTCGCGTAACATGGATGTATGACCATGTGTCATCGTGTCCTGTCCCTGTGGAATATTCATCGAGCGAACGTATGAATCCGGGTACGTGCAAGCCTAGAAACTCGAGCCATGCCATACGAAACGCATGTTTCGCCTCAGGTGTAGTGATGTCTACCAAGAGAGGTCGGACATCCGAGAAAAGGACCGTAGCATAGGGATCTTCTTCTGCCTCATCTGCGTGCTTCGGCATACTAGAGCCAGCGTCGTAGCGCGCCTCGTTGGCAGCCCAACGTGAGTAAGGGTCACTGTCACTGTCATCAGTGGCCAGCGGCTCCTGGTGTGAGGACTGAGTAATTGGGTTCCCATTGCCAATCCACGTATTCCAGCCACGGGCATTGAGTTCTCCCGTGCGTGGTTGTTCTGTATCCCAGAACTCTTCGAGACTGTCTAGGCGTTCAGGAAGAGGTTTTGACACAAGGTTTGGGACGCAATTGAATGACCTAAGACATTGTCATGTAACAAAAACTCATACATGTGTGAAAATATACTCACAGTTCAGCTTGAGCTTGAAATAATGCCATTGCGCGCTCTGAAAATCCTGTACGAACATTAGATGCTTGTTAATGTTTCTTTGAGTGGACCTTACCTGCCCCCCGCAAAACAACTGCAATCCTCAACAAAAGTTTCACTATTGCCATTTCACCTTCAATGTTATCCATGGCTCTTCTGGCATCAGTTACGATCCCTTCGATTCCTGCAGTCTTTCGGGAACCCTTTCCTGCACTACTTATCCTCCATCTGAGCCATTCATCCCACATACTGTTCCTCAGCTCCTTCCCGCCCTGTTCGTCATCAATATATCCGCCTAGTTCATTTATAGCTTCTTCCCATTCCATCTCAAGTTTATCTGCATCCCATATCTCTGCGCCAGCATTAAGCCACTTGACACGCAGCTCAATTGATCTCTTATTCTTCTTGTGTGTGCGTATCGCGCGGTCCAGCACGGACAGTTTAATTTCTGCCCGAGCGCGTGCAAGAGATGATTTGGCTGATGGCGGAATTGTAGTCAAGGTTTGTTCAAGGAGAGCATACCATGTGGAAAGCGAAGTCGGATTCTTCTGAAGTACAGCTTCCAAAGCAGCGAGGGAGGTTTGGTGTGCAGTGCGTGGAATACCACTGGCATCATCAGATTCGGATGACGACGGATCATTGTCTACTGGTGCTGAAGAAGAAGCGTCAGAGTCAGAGTTGTCGTCCTGGGCCTTTGAGGTGTGAATAGAACGATAGGTAGATATTGGATCATTGGTGGAACGGCCACGGCGTGATGGGAGACGAACAAAATCAGCTTCGGAACCCAGGTCCTGGTCAAGTTTGCCTTTATTTTTTTGATCAACAGAACCAGTAATAAGATGCCGTGGTGGAGTAGTGGTGAGGACGGCAAAGAAACGGGGTTCTGTGTAGCGCACAGGCTGTTCGCATGCCATCAGTCATAGCTTCAACAATTGAATAAAATGCCTTACAGGCCGTTGACCATTGATACCAATCTCAAGCACCTTTCCACCTGTACCTCTGGTTATGATTTTCAGTGCCTTTCCCAGACCCAAGACATTCCCATCTACATAATTCAATCAGCATTATGCGCAGCACAAAAACACGAACTCACAGCCCACCCTACTGTATTTGGGTATATCACCTCCATGGATTCCACCATACACGATATTCATTGGGTCGCCAACCTTGTCAACGACGAACAAGCCAGGTGTACCTGAATCGTAGTTGGTACCAAGACGCGCATGTTTATCTTCTTCGCGTTTAATCTGCTCATCGTCACGCTGGTTGCGTATTGGATTCCTGTCCTTGCGTTTATCGCCATCCCTGATCTTTCTACCATCACGGTCATGCTTGTGTCTGTGCCTATCCCGATTGTCATGCTTATTCTTCGAGTGCTCCTCAAGAAGCTCCCCACCCTTCCGGTGCAACTTTTTTGAGCTTCCTTTATCCTCTGTCTTTTCAAGGTCTGGGAACGAGCCAAATGATGGAGGAAACGACGAGAAAGAAGGAGCACTCATCGATTATGTGCAAATGGGTGATACATTAGTCACGTGACACTTGTGACATCCGAAGTGCAATCCTAAGTGGTTCAACATGCGGCCTTTAACTGAGGAAGAGAGTAAAGCCGTCTTTTCAAAGTTAGCGAACTACATCGTGTGCCTTTTTTTCTTTCGTTTTCGTCTGTATCTGACCATAAGGGATACAGGGCAAGAACCTAGTCCACCTCATTGACCGCCCAGATGATTCCTACTGTTTCCGTCTGCATAAGGATCGAGTCTTCTACGTTTCAGAGTCTTCCATGCGCCTTTCAATTTCCGTGGCACGTCCAAATCTCGTTAGTCTCGGAACCTGTTTTGGCAAGTTCAGCAAAAGCGGCAAGTTTAAGCTGCATATTACCGCTCTCGATTATCTTGCCCAGTATGCTAAATACAAGGTTTATTTTACCTTCTTACCTATGAGTACTATCCTTTGATTTATTTACTTTAGATATGGATAAAACCCAATGGGGAGATGCCCTTCCTCTATGGGAATCATGTAGCAAAAGCACATCTCGGTCGCATAACCGAGGACACACCGGAGCACCAGGGGGTAGTTGTGTACAGTATGAGTGACATTCCATTAGTGAGCATTCTGTGTTCTCGATGCATGCATCAATTTCATGCGGTTGATGAAACAGGGCTTTGGTGTTACCGCAAGGTCCACCATTGACACCCGAAAATTAGATCCGACAGCTATTATTGTATTTCATCAAGCGTGAGCGTGGCTGATATTCGCTCAGACTATGCGCGTTAATTTTATTTCCCGGTCACATAGAGATGTAGGGGAGTACTTGCGGGACGAGGTGAGTACATCTTAAGTATTCCGTTACTAATATTGACAACCTCCTCAGGATACATTGTTTTAGTTTGTCATTCGTTTTTAACTCTTCTTTTCTCGTTGCAACTTCATGAGGCAAGTTCGACATGGCACTAGAAACTCAGGTTCTCTAAGTTGATCAAAGTTTTTAGAGACCACGGAAATTTACATTGCTCTGGAGATAAAGTCTCTCTGCACCCTTGCAGGTGCGTCAGCGCGTTCCGTCTAGATCTATCGAGCTGGGATCGATGACAAGGAACACGGCTGACGAGTAATTATCCATAAAAACGTAATAAGCATATCGTGCAACAGAAAGAAACTCAATACTGGCACTGAGTATCTGCAAGATTTGTATTGGATAAAATTCTACAAAGACTTTGAACAGTTTCACAATCTTCACTACATTTTGTTAAAGGCGCACTACCTCTAACAACTATCATGCCCAAACTGCTTGGAAGAAGCCAGCAAGAGTGGCGTAAAGGTCTTCGTACTGCTTCTTGTTCTCGGGGTCATCCAGGTTGGCTCGGGCAGCTGCCCAGCCATGGTGCATAGTAGAGTAAAGTTTATAGGCGTTCTTGGACGCAAAAGGCTTTGTGGAGATCGCCTTGACTAATTTCTCATACTAAGACATAAGATTGATATGATGCAGGATAGGGAGAGAGAAATAAAATACTTCGGCAATAGGTTCGTCTTTGGAGGGGAAAACCCCGAGAGGCACGACCAAGTTTTCGGCGTCAGCAACGTCCAACATTCTTGTAATTTATTAGCGTATGAAGTGTGGGAGAAAGTGGATAGACTCACGCTGGGTGAATCGAAGCAACTGCGTCAAAACTCGCATCTGAACCGACCAGTGTAGCGACCTTTCCACCTGAGGGATGATCCTCAGTGTATTGCAGCCATGGCAAGACAAGAAGCAAAACACACCCCAGCAAAAACCGTAGACACCAACGGTGCTTCCTTCAGCCTTCAGGGCCGCGCCGATCCTTTTCACGCCACCGATAGCCTTGTCAATTTTAGCGGGGCCGCCAAAGAACGCTTGAAGTTTCCCCATCTTCTCTTCGGTATCCACAGGATAGTCATCCATAGAGAATGGCGGGTCGGGGTGGAAAAAGTCAGGCATGACAACCTTGGCCTTGAGTGTGCTTGCAAGGATGTCTGCTCCCTGCTGGGTCTGCGGCCAGAAGCCAAAGATGTCGAAGACGGCAATGAGCGCATGTTTAGTGCTCTCAGGACCTGTCACGTAGACCTTTTCGAAACCAGCCAAGGACTTGAAAGTGCCCTTAGGTTGGTAGGAGGACAGCACTGGAGGAATAGTGCAGCATGCAGTGTTGGAGTTCTGAACAGTGGTGGCCATGTTACGACTGAAGTGGTGTAAAAGGGCTCTCAAACGATGCATTCCTTGCTTCCATGGTCGGCTTAACTTATACAGTGACGTTTTCTCACAAGGTTGAATCAGCAAGCTACCGGCGTGGGAACTCTCTCACACTTTTTTATATTTCAGCCTCAACTACCACTCTGCCATTGCAGAGTGATTCACTTGGTCGTCCACCACGACATTGTGTATGGAAGAGAGGAGAGACTAACTTCGGAGCTCAATTAAGCCGGAGTGTTGTCCATACACGTGCTCTTATGAGTGCGTAGTGCTGGATTTCACTTGACTATGTAGCTCGGACAACTTCCCGTTGAACAAATTCTTTTACATCGAGTACACGAGAACATGAGAGCAGGGTGTATTTGTCTGTAGTATTCCTACAACTTACTACTTATATATAATCGCTATCCCCCAAATGCTCCACGTGCAACTCTGCCAGGAACTCCAAATGAACTAAAAGTGGGCGTCAGGTTTCTCATTTTATGAGTTTGATGCATGGTTGAGAGGTGGTTCAGGCAGTGCTGGATAATGCACAAAAGTGACATCAAGAGGATACTTCTGTCTAAGCACAGACAATTGGCATTGCTGCTCAGTGTGCAAGCCAGGCTGCCGTGGGTGGTATTGGTCTACTTTGGTAAAAATAGATTTACTAGAAACAAATACTCTAACATAGGCCAGAATTGTTCAATAAATCGAACACATCCGACATGATAATATGAACTAAGCTTCGGACATTCACATGGTACAACGCAATAGATAAATGAGAATCGCAATTTAAAATCCATCACCTCCAAATCCTCCCCCGAGCATATCCCCGAGTAGTAAGCCACCTGCTAAGCCACCAAGCAATGGAAGAGCCGCGCCACCGCCGAGACCCCCACCACGAGCCGGCTGTTGTTGGACATACACCGGTTGGCCATACATCGGCTGGCCATAGACTGGTTGACCGTAGCCCTGCTGCTGACCCCCTTGCTGATAAGCCCCACCAGGATATCCTTGAAACTGTCCCGGGTATACTTGAGGTGGTGCCCCATACTGCGCGGCAAGCTCCTGCTGGCGAAGGTAACGTTCGTGTCGCTGTAAGACATGTTCACATGAGTAAGACAGATAGACGTGGTTTGCTTAAGACGGACCTCGCGCTCTCGTTCCCGTCGCTGTAAAGTATTGCCGTTGTAAGTATCGGTAGACAAATGCATATAAGACGAACCTCTTCCTCTCGAAGTCGTTTTGCTGCTTCTCTTTCTTCCTTTGTGCCAATAGCTTTGTCCTTGATTTTACCTAGAAAACCGCGCTTCTCGGGTGCCTTGCCCTTTTTGTTCAGGTCAGGCCGCGTGGCAGTGGGTACGGGGGGAGGACTGGGGGAACCATGATATCCTGGCGGACTGTCGTGGCTTTTCACATCGGGATGACTCTCCAAGTACTGCGGGTCATCATACGGATGCACCCACACTGAGCGTGGTGGCGAGGCCGTGGTATCGACCTGAATTACCAGTGATAAACGACTATTTCAAACGCTCTAATGGTTCATCGCTCATCGCTCACATAAAACCATGCGTTGGATCTAATTAGATGTCAGCAGCAGTGAGAAATGGGACACCACAAAAACGTGCCTAGAGTCGAACTGCTTGATCCAGCCTGAACGATGGTGCATAAATGTCGCGACCAATCGCAGATCCAGGCCGGTCACTTACCTTCTGGCAATGGTCTACTGTCACCATCACCTCGTGGACGAGGAGGTGGTGCATACTCTGCTTTCTGGTCTGACATAGTGTTAAGCTGGTGGTAGGGAAGAAATGAGACGACAGCTGCGGTTGAAGTTAACACAGGCCTAGAGTACCCATGACACCATAACCATCAATAAGACTCGACCGATTTCAACCGAGACCTTGTCAGATATCAGATGGTTTCTAATACCCATCCCAATCAACCAAATCCCTGACTACAGCTTGTGACGACGATTATAAACCACAGGTGATGCCTTTATAGAAATAGTTGAAAATAAAATAAAATAAAGTTCAATAATCCATTCGTCTTCGTTTTTCTCTATCCATGTTATCTCTGCTAACGGAACGACTCCGCGACCGACGTCTGGCTCGTCGGTTAAGACTACGACTGCGTGATTTTGATCGCGATCGTCGGCGATAGTTATCTCTTTTTCGATCAGAACCATGTTCTTGTTCGGCGCGATAGCTGGGACGGGGACGTTGATCCCGTTCTTTACCACGGTACTTATCATCCTGATCCCTATCCTTCCAAGATTTGGACTCTCTTTCGTTCCGTTTACCCCAATAGCGCTCTTCTGGAACTGTGCCATTCGCACCACTGGCAAACACCGCCTGATTTGCTCCGGTACCAGGCTGGTTTTGTAACTGAGGACAATCTGCAAGAGCAATAGCGTTTAAATACTGAGATAAGAGGGAAGGTCCAGTACCTTTCTTGAGATGCGGACCACCACACAAGAAGCAACCTTGACTAGCGTTCGGCTTCGTAGGGCCCGTACCACCAAAACCTCCATTGCCAAGGGTGGTGTCCTGGTCGAGGAGATGTGTATACTTTGTTCGACTTCGCTTTCCGAAGTCCCTGACTTGCATGACCTTTGGTAGAAGAGTAACATCCACCGTGGACTCGGTAGCTTTTGTAAAGTCGTGCCGTTTGAGTATTTCTTCGTCCTGCCGAAATATAGTTAACTAAGGTCAACTAAAATAGAAAGTAGTGCACACCTGGTGGAATGCCCCTTTGTGCCAATATTTCTGTAAAAACTTCTGCTGTCCTTTCGGTTTTTCATCTCGGGTTCTCTGAGCACGCTCAAGATCTTCCTTGAGGCGAACCTCTTCTGGAAGAGCTCTTCGTCGTTCTATTTCTGCTAGTTCCTCCTCACGTCTGACCTCTTCCTCCTTTTCACGCTTTATGCGGCCAAGTTCACGCAGCCTCCATGCTTCGAATTCAGCAGTTGGATCAAGGCCATCAGTGTCATCAACATCTGGTATATGCTCTTCTGTCTCCTCTATGAACGAATCATGAGAGCGATGTCATACATAGGGTAACGAGACTCACTTTCTGCTAATTCCCGCCTTATACTTTCAGCAACCATATCATGGCTCTGTTTTCGTCGCTCCTCCACTTCAAGCTCTCGCTTCCGGATCGCCTCTTCCGATTCCAGAGCCTCGGCCTCTTTAATAGAAACGGTTTCACGAGCACGTCTATGCACGGCTTGCTGTTAGATTTTAAACGAAATGAAAATCTATGACTTACTTGGGAACAAAAACTGGTCTGAACATGGCAGCGGGTTTCACATCATCCTCTTCAGAGCCAGTTTCGTACTCACTGGACTACGCGAGCGAGGTATGAGCTCGGATCTGGCTTGGGTGAAATGACAAGCACATACACCAGACTCCTCCTGGGCATCTTTGGGGAATTCGTCAGGTGAGGTTGAGGTCTCTTCTGAGGACTCTGCAAGAAAGTTAGAAGAGTGAGAAATAAATTCATTGGAACGCACCTTGTTCCACTATTGTCCGTCCCGATTCCTCCTTGCCATCGATAATGACCTTACCCTCTTTTGAAATATTAACATTCCTCAGTGCGACGTTCATGGTCTTTTGGACCTTCTGTTGATGAACAACACTCTCCTCCTTCTCCTCCTCTTCCTCATCGTCATCATCGTCATCATTGACACCAGCATCCAAGTCGCCAATGGGAATGTCGGTTGGCTCTGCGTCTTGCGGCGCATGATCAGAGTCAGAGTCAGAATCCTGAGCCTCGGCAACTCCTTTTGGAGCCTTTCCTTTCCAATATCGCACTGCAGGACGTGCGAGCCGTGGCGCATCCTTCTTTTTACCAGTCTGCATGGCGAAGGGAAGCAGGTCTATTGGTCTAGTATGTGCAGACGGTGCCAGTTTGGCGCCCAAGTTGGGGCTCAGTTTGAAGTTCAAACCTTTCTCACTGCCCACTCACTGTCAACAACCCTCAACCTCTTTTAGATTTAGCTGCTTAACATCATGAGCTCGCGCGACGAGGAACTTATCGATTACGAAGATGAAAATGACATCACCAACGGAGCCCCTGCCATAGCTCAGAACGGTGCCGCTACTGGTTCTGATGCTGTGGCAGCACCCTCAGGGGGGGCGGACGGCGACAAGGATAAGAAAAACTACACCGGTATCCACTCGACTGGATTTAGGTCCGTGGATGGCACTTTTTTTTTCAACAGAAGGCGCGTTATTGATATAAGGATTCATTAGGGACTTTTTGCTGAAGCCCGAGCTTCTACGGGCGATTAGTGACCTTGGTTTTGAACATCCTTCCGAAGGTTTATCCTCTGTGTCTTTTTTCATGCCTGAAACTTATTTTCCGCTCGTTCTCAAGTGCAACAAGAGTGCATTCCCCAAGCCGTACTAGGAATGGACGTCCTTTGTCAAGCCAAATCTGGCCATGGCAAGACTGCGGTTTTTGTGCTTGCGACCCTTCAGCAGCTCGAGCCTCAGGATGGCGAGGTCTCGGTGCTTGTCTTATGTCATACGCGTGAGCTTGCGTTCCAAATCCGGAATGAGTATCTCCGCTTTGCAAAGTACATGCCCGATATCCGAACCAGTGTCTTCTACGGTGGCACTCCTGTTCAAAAAGATGCTGAGCTCCTCAAAGATCCCAAGACATGCCCGCACATCGTCGTTGCAACGCCTGGGCGTCTGAACGCTCTCGCTCGGGACAAGTATTTGAATTCAAAGCACGTCAAGCACTTCGTATTAGACGAGTGTGACAAAATGCTGGAACAGCTTGGTTAGTCACTCGGCACCTCCGCTCCATCCTCGTTTCTCTTTATCATCGACTCCCGTCGCGACTTCGCGTAGTTTTATTCTTGGCGTCCCCCACCGCACTTGGTGCATCATAGCCGAATCTCGTCGTCGTCGACTTTTTTGGATACCCGATAGTTTAGGTGGTGGCTGGAGCATGTTGACCTGTATTTTGTGATGTAGCACGAAGGAGGCAAGTGCAAACTATTGGGTGGGGGACGCACGACGGTTGACACAAGGGGGAGTTCTTATGTTACATTCCTTATTTTCGTTGGCAAACATTTCCCCTCTTCTCCGCGCGTCGCGTCAACAAGGTTCTCACATTATTCTTCCTTTTTGTCGGTCTTATCTTCGATATTCGAATATGCGCCGCCAGACATGCGCCGCGACGTGCAGGAAATCTTCCGCGTCACACCGCATTCAAAACAAGTCATGATGTTCAGTGCCACCCTGGCCAAAGACATCCGCATCACCTGCAAAAAATTTATGGCAAATGTATGTTTTGGCTCTTCGTCTTCTTCGCTATAATGGTGCTGACGGACTTTTATAATGACAGCCCCTGGAAATCTTCGTCGACGACGAGGCAAAACTGACACTGCACGGGTTACAACAGCACTTCGTTAAACTTGACGAGGTGGCTAAAAACCGGAAGTTGAACGATTTATTAGACACCCTCGAGTTCAACCAGGTCTATTCAACATTTTAACTGGTGTTTATTTTTCTCATGCTTTGTCAGGTCGTAATCTTTGTGAAATCCGTTGCCCGCGCAGTGGAGCTGGACAAGCTGTTGAAGGAGTGCAACTTCCCCAGCATCAGCATCCACTCTGGACTTCAGCAGGAGGAACGGTATGTGATGTCTTATTCCTTGTTTCCTGAGTGCTGAGAACATTCTGTCACGAAGCATTGCTCGATACAAACAATTTAAAAACTTTGAAAAGCGAATTTTGGTAGCAACAGATATCTTTGGTCGCGGTATCGATGTTGAGCGGGTAAACATCGTCATCAACTACGACGCTCCGGCAGACGCCGACAGCTACCTGCATCGCGTGGGGTAAGAAGTTATTGGCAGCGAAGAAACGCCCATTGATGTGTGCTTTGCAGACGTGCAGGTCGTTTTGGTACCAAGGGTCTCGCGATCACGTTTATATCAACGGAGTCGGACCAGACTGTCTTGAATGACATTCAGGCTAGGTTCGAAGTGGCGGTAACGGAATTGCCGGAGCATATCGACCCCGCCAGCTACAGTAAGTGTCGCACCTCAACGTCTGCTTCAAAGTTGACACGGATATTCAGTGACCTCTTGAGCGAAGGCACATGTTTTCCTATACACTTTTCCTCGATATCTGTTTGATCACTCGAAATTAACCACTTGTCTCTTTCTGTCTCTCGCCTCCTGTGTACTTCGTGCTTGATGATCCGTACAAAATATGCTCTAGTGGGACCGTTTGATCGTTGACTAGTTTGGGCTCCAAAGTAGCCGGCCATCCGAATAACAAGTTTTGAGGCACATGAAACTTATGTAATGAGATTGACGCTTGTCGGGTGTAAGCTTGGAAACAGGGACCTGGTACAGTATGTATACCGACCATGCCAAGTGTCGACAATCAATCCATAGACCATCACTAGCGAGTAAGCTGGCGTCCGCTCCTTCATCCCTCCCCTTCCAGTGTCCACATGCGCTGCAGCAGTGCTCTCCATGCGCTTGCGCTCCCACTTGTAATCTTTCCCCTCATTCCGGCGGTCGCGCCTACTGGTGTCCCCAACTGGTTAGCTCAGGTGACGATGCAATAACCCTGTCGCGTCAGGCGTCTTATCCTCACTTTCAGTCCTGGTATTTTGATTGGACCCCGCCTGGGGCTCCACTCCCCGTGCCCGTCACAGCGCAATGTGAGACGATCCACATCGCGTGGACGCGGGGCGTTGCTTCAGGGTTTGTTCTAGTGTCTCGTTGTAATCCTTCGATGCTCATGGTCCGCGTTTAGTCCTGACCCGGTCGCCCCGTATTATCTTCAGATATATAGTTCGTATGTAGATGGTTTCTGTTCTCGTCTGTCGTGCTGGTGAATAATGTAATTCCAGCAACTATATCTTTCCGTTTATCATTCCCGCGGGTCCCAATCCCCATGCTGTCAGTGACTATCCTCTTATGGCATGTGTTCAGTGATAGAGTTCGAGCTTTGGGACCAGGATTTTACCATTCCGTTTGCCCCTGGATCCCAGGTATAGTCCTATCTTGCCAGACTCATGCATCATAACTGATTCAAGGCTTTAGTACGAAATCTGCATGGTAATTCGAGAATACACCGATTCTTTACCCTAAACTCACCATGTTTTTTTTTTAAGTTTGATTCCAATGGAAACACAGGGTGCGTTGTCTTCTTGTGTTTGCATGCGTTGTCCAACCACCGCCGTTCCAGTGGTTGCCAAGCAATTTATACAGTCTATTCAAATTCCTCAACCGCACCTACCTGTGCCAATTTGACCATGCCTGCCACCACTCTGAATGTAACGTCCGAGTATGCCCAGGGCGCATTGTCCATGTATGGTTGGGTAGACTCTGTGCGCACAACTAAACTGCATGGTGTAATCATGCCTACTAATGCGCCGTTAACAGTGCAGTGATATCAAGGTGACTCCTCAGAATGGTATTCCCCCGTTTACATTCACTGTATGGATCACTAGAATCTTTACTCTCTTCTAGACTGACGGAATCATCTGGCAGGTGGCTCCTGCTCTTCATCCACCACTTAACATCACCTCCAACGACATGTCGCCTATTAACTGGACGGTATCTCTTGTGAGTGACCGACAGGGTGGTGTGGATGTTCATTCAATGACATGTATCCTAGTCCTGGGGTTCGCCGTTCTTCATCTCCCTCGTGGATTCGACTGGTTTATTGTGGTCGAACGGTCCAATTCATTCTGGGGACGGACAGACCAATTGTTTGGCTAGAGATTCCTTGTGAGACGCGTTGTTTTTAACCATCCTTGCTTCTTACCGAGCGTCATCTGCAGCTCAAATGGTGGTAAACAAGGCACGGTTGGTGCGACCGTGGGTGCAGCCGTGGGCGGCGTCGCATTCGGATCAATGGTATCCCTATTCGCTGCCTTGCTAGTCTCCCGGCGCCGAGCAATCATAAAACAACATAGACTGGAGCGGGAACCGATACCTTTGATTTCGACTGATGACTCTCGCTATGAGTCTCTGTCCTCCCAGTCGCCTCCTGCGGACAGGCAAGCGTTCTCCTTACAACAGCAGTCCTTGGCGGGGACCAAGCAACGTTCAGTCGGCAGTCTCGGATCCATAGCGACGCTTTCGCGCCAGTACCAGATTGAACCGTTCCAGCACGACGTCTCCGGATCTTTGACGACTCCCAATATAGCCCTGGGGAGCGACCCTACGGCGACGACGCCACAACAATCATGGAATGATGTTGCGCAAGGGACGCATGCACGCTCCACCAGCGGGAGTGCGAGTGTGTCGACACCCGATCGTCAAGAGGGCGGGAACCAGGTATATGTAATACACCACGACTCTGGACGGGCCCCTGTGAGTGTAATTACCTCACCGGGCACTGAAGTCGTGGAACTTCCGCCTGGGTACTCTTCTGAATATCTGAGCACGGCTTCCGGGTCTCAAATTTCTGGTAATGCTCCCTCGCAACGGAGACATGGAAAGGCTGCAACCGGGTCGCGATGAAGTGGGGGTGGGGAAAACATAGTTAGGGTATGACGGTGAGCATTTTATGTTTCCGGTTTTTGTTCTTTTGTTCATATCAGTCTTTCATAGGTCTCGATACGATGTGCCAGCTCAAGCTACAAGCTACTGGTCGCGGCTACATAACGGACTCCTGCGGTTCTTATTACCCACGCCTCTGGTACAACACTGATGTCTTGCTCATGAAGCATTTCCTTGCTATGTTTTTTTACTGCCACGCGATGGACTACAGCCGCTTCCCTTACTCGTGGACGCTTTCAAATTGATCCTGTAGAATATTGAATTAACCGCACCCATCTGAGTGCGCCGGTAGTTCGTTCGTCGGTATGTGTGCATTGATTTGAAATACTATATTATATCACGAGGGAGTGAAATGAAACTCAGGGCAAGATCAGCCAATGGGGATGAGATAATACTGATGTGCTTGTATTCATTGTGTTCATGCCGGCGCTGGCCAAGCTCCGACAGGTATGAGAACACTTCCGAGCGGCTGGTTCAGAATGAAATCAGCGTATCTGCTCTTCTAGCCATCGGAACCGTCGTCTGTGATGGACAAGTGACACATTTATATTGCCGATCACAAGATAAAGATTGTACTCACGAGTGCGACGGACGCGAATGACTTGAGCACAAGATACAGGATCCAGCTCGGAGTCCAAAAGGTTCCGCAAGTCCTCTCGTCTGCGACACGCTCCGATCAGTGTTCGATGGGGCCTTACCCTGGCACGCGGCTCGCCCCGAACAGGATCGAGACAGAATCGAATTCAAGGTGGGCCTTGGATGGCCAATGCGCTCCGTCACGATGCGCACAACCCCTAGGTGGGAAATGTATTTTAATCTTCTCCTATTGGCGGACGATCATCATCTGCAAGGACGGGTCCCAGAATACATGCGTAAATACATGTGTAAAGTTGGAATTGTCTATCATGGTTTGAAACCAGCCCGTCTTTTATGCAGCCGGCGCAGTCCGAATGTCTCTTTTTCTTAGCTCTGGAATGGGTCTTTGGGATCCCATCCCTGAATGTCTGGTCCTTTTTTTCAGTTTTCGACATGGCATTTCGCGAATGGCATGAATGATATTGGGATATCTGGAGATGTCAATGCTGGCCATACCATCAGGTGTCGGCAGTGCAGGTGCAAATGGTCTTCATTGTTGTTCCCTGATAATCAAGTCGATTTCAGGACAAAATGAGGTGGTTCTGTTCGACCACGTGGGAATTTATTTCTCGCATTGATGGATGGCAAGCTAGTCTGGGAAGGGGAGGTGAGACAGATCACACAGTGTGTTCAAGTTGAACCGAGAAGACAGAACATGCACGGAACTTGGCTGGCGAGGATGACACCACCCCGAGCATAACGAGCCCCGCGTTTGGGCGCTCCGCGCGGGAAGCGCTGGAGTCGATCGTTGGGCGCAAGCAATAGCACTGCAGCTGCAGGTTTTTGGCGCGACAACAATTGACTCCGAGTCACGCTGCCGGTACGGCGATCAACAGGCTGTCTGAGATGTTATGTCAATTCCGATTGTCTCAGTGGTATACCTGTATATTTACCAGTCGACCTCTCTTCGCCTCCCCCAATGCCCTTTTGTCAGATCCCCAACGATGTCCACCTCCATTACATCACCAATACCACGCGTGGGGACGCGTCAGACCTCCACCCGGACAAGCCTGTCGTACTCTTATTTCCACACAACCTTACCGACGTGACTTGGTTGCGAGAGCAGCTTCGGGTGCGTGCTACAAACCACCAAGGATCTCCAACTTATCAACTTTGACATAAGCACCCTCTTCTCTCTACTCGATACAATCTTGTGGCCATCGACCTGCGTAATATGGGCCGTTCGAAGGCTCCGTATGACGCCAGGCAAGACACATGGGTCGATGCTGCCGATGTTGCTGTAGTACACGAAGTTCTTCAACTTCCCCCGTGCCATCTATTTGCCTCGGGAATGAGAAGCTGTGCGACTGCAATGTCCCTCGCGATGCTCTTTCCTGAACGATTCCTTTCCCTGTTCTTGTGTGCTCCCCCTATGCTAATGGCAGATACGTATGTTCCTTCCCATCCCAGCCTTTCACCATGCTGACCATGCATTCAAGTCCAGAATGGGTCCTGCAAGATGAGCAAGGGTTGCTCGAACTCTGGTGCTTCCCCCGTGATCTGGAAACTTTCCACCTTGCATGCATAATATCGATGAGCTACTTCATAAGTAATGTGCGTAGAATGCCATTGTGCGCAATGGAAATTTTTTTAACACCCCCTCCTTTTTTTTAGGACGCTGCTATCGAGTTGCAGAACGAGGTCCGTGCCACGTAACTCTTGAATCAACGTGTATATGCTTATTAATTTCACCATTAGTTGGTTGGCTGGTGGCAAAAAGAATACTCCCCGAAAAATAGATCTTCCGTGGTTCATTGCACATTACGCGGCGTTACCGTAGGTGCCACAAATAGTGGCTTACTGGTTGGTGTCGCATCTTCCTTACTTCTTCCCAGAGACCGTTGTTTTCTACCAAAGAATTGCAAGCAATCCAGGCCCCGACATTTATTGTGCAGGTGCGTCACCGTCACCCCGTTTTGACAACCTGCTCACTTGCATGGCTCAGGGAGACAGGGGTCGTGCAAAATCCCCAGAGTATGCACGCTCACTGAGCGCCAACATCCCGAATGCGAGATTCCTACCCGTGCAAGGTTGATAATATTCACTTTTTTTTATGTTTTGGATTCAATGACCTCTTTTCAGGCGGACCCGATTGTATGGTCATTGTTCCAAAATATGCCTCCTTAGTAAACCGGGAGTTTGCAGAATTTCTGCAGAGCCTACCGCCTCCACCTAGGCGTTCGGTCTCTACCCCGGACCCTGAAGGCCTCTGCAAAACTGGCCTGGAGCGACTCGCCGCTCTGGCGGATGATTCTGAGATAGCTCAGCGCGATCCGACCACCACACTTTCTTTTTCCCGTGCGAGTAGCGAGGACATCAGCATGGCCACCAAGTTGTTCCAAAGATGCTCACAGGATGCGATTGACACTCTCGATGCGCGTGGTGAGCCAAAGATGAGGTAAGGGACTGATGCCAGCTGAAACCGTGTCAATTTTTTCCTTTGTTGATGAGGCGATTCTCGTTACTCAGATTTTCAAAGAAGTTCAAGGCTGAGGGTGACGTTGGTAAAGTAAGGATACCCCCAATGGCTGCTGAGGCGGAAATTGTAATGGTGGAGTCGTGTACGGTATTGGAAACAGAAAAGTAAATACTCCTTGTCATGTACAATATTTATATTCGTTGTAGTTACATATACTTTGATCCCGTTCAAGTGCTAGTCGGAGTTTTAAGAAACTTTACAGTTGGTCACCAGTAACACAGTGACGCTTCCTTAAGCTCAAGCAAAACAAACAGGACAAGCGTGGGTGGTTAACGATAAAACTGTTTTCCGGCCTTGGCTTATTAGGACTAATCGACAGTCGCCTTGGAATTATCTTCTTCCTCCATCAACAATGACCCACGATTCAGTCTGGTTCTCCCGCCCTCGCAAATTTGGCAAGGGCTCCCGGCAATGGTGTGTTCTTCGTCAAATCTGTTCGGCTTGTTTGTTTGATACCCTGGCTATCCTAGCCGCCTATGTGCCCACCAAGCTGGTCTTATCCGCAAGTACGGGCTCGACTTGTGCCGTCAGTGTTTCCGTGAAAAGTCTGCTGCTATTGGATTCGTCAAGGTCAGTATCGTACCATGCCTCTTGACCTCTCCTCGTATGGGCTGCCAAGTGACTGGTGAACTGACGGGAATGCATTATAGAACCGATAAAAATGTTAGAAGGAATATGGTCTTCTGGTTTACTAGCATACAGTACACCTGATTCCCGTTCCATTGCGCTTATATCCATATAGCCAGATCCAAAATGCTATGTCTTTTATGCATACATACTTGCCATATGATGACTACGAGAAAGAGCTTTTTGGCCCCGTTTCTAAGAGCCATATGAATGATTTGAGATGTACCAACCGCAATCCTCTTCGTCAGAGACCTGTTATTTCGTGTTCTTTCCCCCAATTCGTGATTTGGGCGATATATCTCTAGATGCACCCTACGCGAGCCTACACGCGCGTGGCTTTCCTAGTTGGGAATCTAAGGATAGGACCTGCCACGCTGCCACGGCACCTACTTGTACCTGGGGCTCTGGCCAACCGCGATTGTACACAAACCTTGGTTCCTTCTGTCTGTGCTTTTGTGCCCTGCCAGCTGGTCCGTGATAGTGGTTTTCTTCTCCACCCACCCAGCTACCTTTCCTTCTGTCTTTTCTTTTCCTTAGTCTCGGTGGATCCACTTTCTCCTTTCACTCGTCGACGCGATGTACACATTGACCTGGTATCCAGTCCTTCCTCTCGCCGTCTTGCTCTTCGTTTCAGGCCCTTCGTGTGCACGCCTAGAGATCTCACACTCGCTGCGACGACCAAGCTTCGTCAGCGATCTTAGGACTGCATGGAGCGGTCTCTTTGCACACTCCTCTGTAGAGTTTCTGCTGGCTAGGGATGTTTCAAACATTACTGCGAACCAGTCTGGAAGTGTGCGCTGTACAATCGGATCAGGCTTGAGTCAACTTTCATCACCGGTTCGAGGTTCGTCTCCTTCGGTATCAGGACAGGTCCCTGTATCCATGACAACTGGAACCCCAAGTTCTTCAACCCTACCTTCCTCGGCTCTACCTTCCTCAATATGGAAGATACAGAAAAGCCACGTAAGGACTACTCATCTTTCGCGTCTTTCGCGGGATGAATGTTTTTTTTTACCAGTCAGGCAGCTCGTTTTTTGACGAATGGACTTTCTTCACAGCTTCTGACCCAACGCATGGTACGTGGATCGATCAGCTCCAACATCCTTTTCTAACCGTATAATGGTCAGGCATGGTGCAGTTTGTTGACCAGAACACCGCCGTATATACCTTCCCTCGCTTGATATTGAACGATAATTGATGTCCCAAACCTTTGAACAGCTCTCAGCAAATCTATCTTATATCAACAGTGCGGGGAATGCAGTCATGGCCGTAGATACGACACAGACCATCACGGGAAACCGTCGTAGCATCCGCATCACCACGAACTATCAGTTTACCGGTGGCCTTCTCGTCTTGGACGCTGTGCATGCGCCGACAGGCTGCGGGACCTGGCCAGCCTTCTGGTCAAACGGTCCAAACTGGCCTAACAACGGAGAGGTGAGAAATATCGAATCACCTATACGGTTCTCGATCATGGTTTGAACCATAAGGAACATAGATTGACATCATGGAAGGCGTAAATGATATTTCTGTGAACCAGGCAAGTATACATACTTCGCCAGGCTGTCACATATTCAATGATGAGTCGGCGAACAATGCCTCGGGCACTCTGGTCGGTGGAAGCGACTGCGCCAGCGCCGAAAGCAACAACGGCGGATGTGGACAGCAAGCTACTTCTTTGTCTAACACGTATGGGCCTGGCTTCAACAGCAATGGTGGTGGCGTGTACGCAAGTGAGCTGCCAGGTTATCTACAAGATGTGCATTCGATGATGGAATATTAATTACAGTGGTGTGGGATGAGGACGGTGTGGCGGTTTTTTTTTTCCCTCGTCAATCGATTCCTTCAGATATCACGAATTTAGCTCCCCAAC
>QFEC01042851.1:0-15718 GCA_003316585.1 Gomphus bonarii | reverse complement strand
TGTTATTCAAGATGGAGTCCCTGAGTATGAAGTTGAAAGGATCCTAGACAGCAGGGTCTACCGAGGATGACTAGAATACTTAGTCTGTTGGAAGGGTTATGAACCTGCAGATGATTCCTGGTTACCTGTAAAGGATGTCTCTGGAGCAAAACGACTTGTCATGGAATTTCACCAACAAAACCCCAAAGCTCCACAATGTATATCAGCCACTCTATTTGCCACCCTTCCCTTTCAAACTCTAGAAAACTTCACGGAAACTCCCAAGCAACGTCTCTTTGATTGGACAGAGGGGAGGGACCTAACACGTGACACTCTAACCCCAGAAAATAAGCGATGCTTCACCTGACACTGAATTCCCTTCTTTTATGTCCTACTCCATTTATCTGCTATCCATTCTCTTCACCCACTCAATAGCAAGTAACCTCCTTAATCACAACATGGACAGCCAATCCAGCCAACAGAGTCTCCTCCCACTTGAATCCTACCCTCTGTCATCACACTGGTCCATTGATCCAAATGACATTAGACTGGTCAAGGAACTGCTCCAACTCCCACCTCCACCTAAACCCATCTTCTCTCCTCCCTGGTGAAAGAAACCCCTCACTCACCTACCCTACGAGGCTGGAGATGTGATATTCCTCGGCCGAGATTCAATCCCCTGCTCATTTGAGGGATTCAATGGGAAGACAACTCCCAACGCCATAGGGGAGTATGTGCGAGAGGGATCTTTTAAAACCTTTGCCAACCCCTTTGGTACCTGTGACAATCGCTACTTGGATCACGAGTTCGCCCTCCCATTGTACCCTGGGGTAGAACTCAAGAGAAACCTGACTTGGGCCCACCCTCCACTCTGGTGGAGGCTATCAAGGTGTATTAATGGGTGCCTCCGTTAAATACCTAGATAAAACACCACATCGGGACACCGTGCATTGAGAGGGGGGTGATGTCAGGGTTCAACTCAGAGTTCATTGTCAGCTGTTATTTCTTGTTGATTTCCTTCTATAACTTTCCATCATTTTCCACAACCTTCCAGAACTTTCCATGACTTTCCACCACTTTCCGGGACTTTCCAGAACCTTCCGTCACCTTCTATGACCTTCTGTGACCTTTCATTAGGGTATATAAGTGTGACTGGTGTAGCGGCTATTCCCCAGCTTGATCTCTGAGGATTACTGCTATACCAGGTGGGCTCTCTATGTATTTATTGTCCTTGTATAAACTGAGGATTACCGCTACACCAGGTGGAAAATACCCTTATCAGCTCACTAAATATTAGAGTATCTTATTGTTGTGACCTTGTCAATAGCGTTGCCCTCACAGTCTCTGTCTTTTCTCCTACGCGATCAATTCAACACACGGACCTCCATGTCACTCCTTCTATTACCTTCTACATCATCTTCTAGTATGTTCTATAGCTCCACATGACTCCGTCTCTCGTTTAGCATCCCTGTATCCTAGTATAGTAATTCCTCCACATTCGGATGACCCTGCTCCATATTAATCTCATGCTCCAAATGTATTTAAACCTCCATGTATTCATAGCTAGTTCCCTAGTTTGAATATTGATTTAGTCTCCACCTCGTTACCTCCGTCCTCACTCTGCATCTCCACTCTGAAACTCCATAAATTCAAGGACAAGATGATGCAAGAGGGCACAACACATAAGTTGAAGCCAAGTCCTCTTGACTCTGCACCCCGGCTCGAATCTCACTGTTCGACCACTCTGGATCTCCTGGACAAGACGTCTCTGACTCTGGACTTAACAGTATATTCGAACTCTCACTCTTCGTCATCTATTAAATGTAGCACTCGAAGCAACTTACAGGCTGTTACCCTTGGAACCATTTCAGAAGCATCCGTACGCCGTGTACCTAACATCCCAGCCATGCTCCCGAGTACTCATTCACCCCTAACTCCGCTCATCCCAGAAAACCCCATACAAGCACCCTATCCAGACATGCCTGATCCCCCTAACACACCCTCTGATCACAACCCTCCGCAATCTCTGTCTAATCCATTCCTGGCCCCAATTCCTCTGAGAGTGTCATCATCAAACTCGAACGACGTCCCCAACCTCGCTGAGGCCATCACCATGCTGGCCAATAACCTGTCATCACCAAAGAAGTCCTCACCACAGACCAAAGTCTGTGAACCGGACACCTTCGATGGCTCCGACAGTCATAAACTCCAGCTGTTTTTGGTTCAATGTAATTTAAACTTTCGTGACTGTCCTGACACCTTTTCCTCCGACAGTGCAAAAGTCACCTATGTAATATCCTACCTAAAAGGAACCACGTTAGACTGGTTTGAACCGGCCCTTTCCTCTGACGTTGATCCCTTGTAGATAGAAGACTACTCTGAATTTGTGTCAGAGTTGAAAGACAACTTTGGACCACACAACCCTGTCGGCGAAGCAGAAGCCAACCTTGAAACCCTCCGCATGTGTGACAACCAACGAGTCACCAAATACCTGGTCAAGTTCAACTGCCTCACAGCACACGTCCATTGGGGAGATGCCGCACTCCGCCACCAGTTCTACAATGGACTTCTGGCACGGATCAAGGACGAAGTGGCCCACATTGGTAAACCCAGCACATTGCATGAGCTTTGATCCCTCGCCCAGTCCATTGATGCCCACTACTGGGAAAGACACTCTGAAGTCGCTCGAGAGAACAACTCGAACAAAACCTCAGACCGCCACCAAGACAAGGGCAAAAACCCCGCCACGCTGTTGATGAATTCTAATGACAACAAGAAGACGTCAAACAACAACAGCGGCAACAAATCTGGAAACTCCGCCGCCAACAACAACAACACTTCGAACTCTGCCAAGAAGAATCCAGACCTAGTGTCAAAACTAGGAAAAGAATATTTTATAATGAGTGAAATCATGAGCTGTGGGTGAATAAAAATTGAAGTCGAAGATAGGTCCATCATAACTGGCCAGCAACTGGATGGGAAGTTGATGGAAGTGGTCCTCAAATTGGCAAACTTTGTAGTCAGCTGCCATGATCTGGATGGGTGTAGACATAGTAGAAATTGAATAGAAAGGCTAGGGAATAAAGAGTTGCTGAAGATCTTTGAGAATGACAATTTTTTATGGGTTTTAGTGGATTGTGTGATAGGGGCCCACTTCCAAGAAAGGTTGTTAGTTTGTTCACAAACCTCCCTGGCTTTCAGGATCCAAGCAGTGAGCTTTCTCCCCAGTTGCTGCCACATGTCTATCCACTTAAGTATCTCCTCTTGATCCTTAGGACCTTGAGTACATTGAGAGAGAGGCAATGAGTCAGAGGGAATTCCAGATGAATCATTCCAAGCTCTTGAAGTCTTTCTTCCAGAATGGTAGGATGGCCAAGTTCCCAGCTAGTGCCAGCTGAAATTATTTCTCTGATCTTCATTTTGACAGATTCCCAAATGCCATTGGCTAGTTCAGGTCTGAAGGCAGAGATCCTTTGGTCAAGCTCCCCAGAGTCAAAGACCTCCTCGATAGTCCGCGCAAGGCCCAGATATTCACCAAAATTGACCTCCGACACGCTTACCACCTCATTCAAATCCATGAAGGTGATGAATGGAAAACCGTGTTCAGAACCAGATATGGATCATTCAAGTGGTGCGTAATGCCCTTTGGACTCACCAATTCCCCCACAGCATTTCAACAATTCATGAACAACGTTTTCTCCAACTTCCTCGACATCTCCATCCTAATTTACTTGGACGACATCCTCGTATACTCTGACGAGCTAGACCAACACAGAGGACACGTTCAAGACATACTCCGGCGACTCCGGTTGAACCACCTGTATGCGCACACAGACAAGTGCTTCTTCCACATCGACACTGTCGAGTATCTCAGATATATCCTCTCACCCAACAGCCATGGCCAACGACAAGGTCAAAGTCATTCAGGAATGGCCTGAACCGTGAAAAGTTAAGGATGTACAATCCTTCCTTGGATTTGCAAACTTCTACCACCATTTCATATTCAACTATTCCGACCTTATGGTTCTGCTAACTCATTTGACCTACAAAGATACTCCATGGGTTTTTACGGACACATGCCAGAGTTCATTTGAAACCCTGAAAAAGGCCTTCACAACCACTCCCGTGTTCACCCACTGGATCCCTGGGTCCCCACTCATCGTCGAAACCGATGCCTCCAACTATGCGCTTGCCGCCATCCTATCGACAATATCTCCGGTCGACAATGACATCCACCCAATCACGTTCCACTCCCAGACCTTCACACCTCCGGAACTCAATTACGACGTCCACGACAAGGAACTGCTTGCAATTTTTGAAGCATTCAAGTCCTCGCGCCACTACCTTAAAGGGTCCTTGGAAGCAATCAACGTTGTTACAGATCACAAAAACCTGGAATATTTTTCCACAACCAAACTCCTTACTTGACATCAAGTCCGTTGGTCCAAATACCTTTCTCAATTCAACCTTGTTATCCACTTCCGTCCCAGATGACTCAGAGCTAAACCTGATGCTCTGACAAGACGATGGGATGTCTACCCTAAAGAGGGAGGAAGTGACTATGCGACCATCAATCCACACAACTTACGTCCAGTATTCACCTCCGAACAACTCATCTCCTCACTCCATGCTACATCCTTGTGTTTCCCGGTGTTCCATGCCGCCATGGTCATGGACATCGACAGGTTACACCTGGATATTAAAGGTGCTCTCCGCTCCGACTCTGTCATCTTCGCCCACCTTGACAATCCCACAGGATGTTGGTCTGTAGACTCCAAAGGATTCCTCCTCCTGGACAAACGTATGTACGTCCCAGATGTTGGTGACCTTTGACTCTGGGTTCTACAAGACAAGCACGATCACCCTATATCTGGACATTTTGGACAGAACCGCACGCTCGAACTCATCCATAGAGACTACGTTTGGCCTGAGCTCCGTAACTCCATTAAGTCCTATATTAAGTCTTGTACTATCTGCATGCGCTCTAAGTCACAGAGACATCACCCTGACAGACTACTCAAACAACTCCCTATCCCTGAACGTCCTTGGAACTCCATCTCCATGGATTTTATAGAAAAACTTCTGCCATCCTCTGGACATGACACCATCCTCATCATCATCAACAGACTCACGAAGCAGACCATCTTCATCCCCACCATCGACATGATCAATGCTCCGGTACTTGCTAAACTCTTCATTCTCCACATGTTCTCCAAACACGGAGTCCCATCCCACATCACCTCTGACCATTGTACAGAATTCGTCTCCTCCTTCTTTCAATCCCTTGGAAAGGCTCTCGACATGAAGCTTCACTTCACCTCCAGATACCACCCTGAAGGCGACGGACAAACTGAACGAATGAATCAGACGTTGGAACAATACCTTCAAGTCTATTGTAACTACCAACAGGACAATTGGTCAGACCTCCTTCCCATTGCAGAATTCATGTACAACAATGCTTCGAATGCCACCACCGGCATCTCGCCCTTCTTTGCCAACAAGGGTTATCACCCCAACATCACCATATACCCCAAACAAGACCTCGCCTCCTCAAGAGCACGAGACTTTGCAGTAGACTTAGATGAACTCCACCAAGAACTCCACAAAACCATTGCTGACGCCCAACAATGGTACTCCGCTTCGGCGGACTGCCGTCGGACTCCGCCTCTGGAGTTCAAGATCAGTGACAAAGTCTTTGTCAAATCAGATAACATTCATACTACTAGACCTTCTAAGAAACTATCTGAAAAGTATCTAGGTCCTTTTGAGATCATCGCTCAAGTAGGCTCCGTCTCCTTCACACTCCAGCTCCCAGACAACATGTGTGTGATACACCCCATCTTCCATGTCTCCATACTGGAACCATCCACACCCAACGACTTCCCCAATCGAGTCGCTCTGCCTCAACCCCCCGTCATTATAGATGGTGAACCCGAGTACAAAATCTCCGAAGTCCTCAACTCCAAGATCGACAGATGCTGCGCTTGTCCCTTACTATACTTGGTCAAGTGGTCCGGATACGAAGGCATGGAGGATGAAACCTCCTGGCCCCCTGCATCTGAACTTAGCAACGCGTCTGAAGTTACCACAGATTTTCACAAGTCCTATCCTAACAAGCCAGGACCTTGGCCCTTCACTTAACACTCGACTTAAGTTTTCCAAGTTCAAAAAAAAAATTATTATTATAACTTATACATTATTGAAAAAAGCCCATCCCCTGATCCAAGTCTGAGCCCTGCAGCTCTCTAAACAAATCATCTGAAACCACCAGCTCCGGCTCCAGGTTTTCGTCTGGCTCTGGCTCTGGAACCCCCCCCACTCTGCCACTATACACCTGCCACATCTCCTTGTCCTTGCAGTCATTGAGCCACTGAAACTCCACGGCAATCTTGATGACCCCCACCGCCAAAGTCCATATTAACGGCCCCATCTCCTCCATCCAGGAGTCAACTCCAGGATGGAGCGACACCTCCACCTTCCACTTCTTGGGCCGCAACCCCTCTGGCTCCTCAGACTCCACCCGTGCCTTCCGCTTCCTGCGTGCCACACCAGAGCCACTTGCTCTGGGTCCCTCCTCCATGTCTCCCGCCACTTGCGAACCCTCTGGGTCTGCAATCACCTCCGTCACCGGAACACACTTGATTTTGCGTTCTATGCAGCGGAAGCAAGATGTGCCCCTTCCTGTGGATGGCCACTCACACTCTCCCCCGCATCTCCGACACTCCTTACATTTCACCCAGACCTCCGGCCCCCCCACCTGGTACACGTCAGGATCATTAATGAGGTACGACAGACGGGTGGCCTCGAAGGGTCCAACACCCACCTGCTGTCCCGCCTCCCTTGCATCTCTCACCTGCTCATTGAGCCAGGCATTATGAGCATTGCAGACCGTCACCCGCTCCTGATGATGCCGCTTCTTGGCCTCATCCACCAGGAACAACTCCTGATGTTGTTTCTGCTCTGCCTCCTTAGCTTCACGGAGCTCTCTCACCTGGAGCTCTTCTGGGGAGGCCACCTCCATATTTGTTTAGTCCCCTATGGGACTACTAGCTTCTGCAAGGTGTGTAGCCTCATGGGCTGCCCACTCCTCTGCTTTGCGCTCTTTGAGGCACACCCGCTCCGCCTCCTCTTCTGCCCTCTGCTCCTCCTCTGCTTGTTTGAGGCGCTCTGCCTCCTCCCACATCTTCTGCTCCTCCTCTGTCTCTTCCTCCGCTTTTCTTAGGCATTCCACCTCCGCCTCCACCTTCTGTTGGCACTCCGCCTCCTCCTCCGCTGCCTTCTTGGCCACCCCACGTTGAACTGCTCCATGAGCATGTGGATTTGAGCAGCTATCTGCTCTAAGTCACTCATTGGGTAGTGACGAGCATACTTGAACAATTCCAGAAACACTATGTCCTTATATACCTACCCAAACCAAGCGCTAACCTATTTTCCCATGGCAACTTCCATCTTAATGACCGCGGCCTCGAGGCTCGGCCTTTAATGGGGAGGTACTGTTAGATCCCAGGTCCCCTCCAACAAATCTCCATCCTAGTGCCCATTTATCATTCATCTACATGCTCCTTCAAATCAATCTCAGCCCTCTAGACAGATCTTGATCCTCCACCAGACTCCGCACCACAGACAACCTCCATGTGACCTCCGCATACTCCGCACTCCATCTCCGTCTTTTCTCCTATGTGATCAATCTGACACACGGACCTCCATGTCACTCCTTCTATTACCTTCTACGTCATCTTCTAGTATGTTCTATAGCTCCACATGACTCCATCTCTCATTTAGCATCCCTGTATCCTAGTATAGTAACTCCTCCACATTCGGATGACCCTGCTCCATATTAATCTCACGCTCCAAATGTATTTAAACCTCCATGTATTCATAGCTAGTTCCCTAGTTTAAATATTGATTTAGTCTCCACCTCGTTACCTCCATCCTCACTCTGCATCTCCACTCTGCAACTCCATAAATTCAAGGACAAGACGACACAAGAGGGCACAACACATAAGTTGAAGCCAAGTCCTCTCGACTCCACACCCCAGCTCAAATCTCACCGTTCGACCACTCCAGATCTCTCAGACAAGATGTCTCTGACTCTGGACTTAACAAAGTACGATTTACCAAACCTTGGTTCACTTGGACATACTGACTGAAGTCCTTGCATAGTATATAACAAGCTACTGACTTACAAGTCACATAAGTACATTCAGATTGGTTCAGTACATTCCACTTTGTTATATTCTCTTTTATTCATTTGCTTTGCTTCAATTACCCTTAGTACATGTACAGGCATGTATGCCCGCTCTTCATGTTTTACCTATTCTTACATCCATATCTTACATTCTTGTTTCCATGCCTTATGCAACATTGTTGCATACCTTATGGGAACTCATTTTCTATATAAGTAATTCATCTCATGTATGTATTCTCTGTTCAGATTATCAACTAAGATAGACATATGCTATCAGTCCCTAAGTCAGTAGTCCAATCATTCAGTACTGAGCCTCTTGGAACCCTACTAAGCATTAGTCAGAAATCCAGTGGCACAGGCAGGTAGATAGGCATAATGCAAGTATATTGAAGCTGATGCCTCATCCACCTCAGCTCATTGGACTGAGCCATGTTATAAAATATCCAGTTTTATATAGTATACACAATAAGTAGAAGAAAAGCACAAAAATAAATAACTAGAAAGATCACAGACTCCTTCACCTAGTATATGCACTCAGAACCCAAGTAGATATACATACTGACAATCCCCAAAAGAGACCAAGTCAATAGCTTTGATTTTCATAGATACAGGTCATTTTAGATACTACATGGACACGGCACTTTGATCCTGGAGCAGGGAAGTGCCCGGGCAGCTAGGAGATGGAAGGAATGGAAGGGACTCACAGGGTCAACCCCAGAGTGTGTGGGGAGTGGTCATGGCAGAAATAAGAGATGAAAAGGATAGAAAGGACATACAAGATGACCAGAGGACTTAGGAGCTGAGACAGGAGAGAGAGGGGCGCATATGTATATGCGGCCACGGACATCAGCTGGCATATTGGAACCAATGGACATGACCCAGACTCAATGTAACAATTTAAATAACAACAGTACACACCAAAGAGAAGCCTCAAGCATTTTCAGAGGTTACCAATCGGAAATGGAGACCAGAATATGCGATGCAGTGATATGTATAGCATGGGGCATTGATGCATCTATCCCAAAGTAGACAGTTTCTTTTTCTCACTCATAACATGTCAGAATTGCAACTATGTATAAGTACTAGCTTAGGATACAGTAACAAGCCAGTCCTTCTTGCCCATAAAAGCAGAAACCGCTCCTTGTCTTCACCAGCACTTCGCTTACATCAACATCACAATTCCCATCGAAGGCTCGTTGTTCGAGACCTGAATTTAATCAGAGAAGTTATCAATCATCATAAGAAGTGTCTCACAAAGTCTTTAGCACACAGGATCAATAGCAATTTAGTTATTGATTTTACATTCCATACAGATCCCAGAGCTGACCTCTTGGCACAGTGTGAGGGCAACGCTATTGACAAGGTCACGACAATAAGATACTCCTAATATTTAGTGAGCTGATAAGGGTAATTTCCACCTCGTGTAGCGGTAATCCTCAGAGATCAAGCTGAGGGGCAACTGTTACACCAGTTACACTTATATACCCTAGTGGAAAGTCACGGAAGGTCATAGAAGGTGATGGAAGGTTCTGGAATATTCTAGAAGATGATAGAAAGTGGTAGAAGGTCCCAGAAAGTCATGGAAGGTGATGGAAAGTTATGGAAACTTCTGGAAGGTTATGGAAAGTTATGGAAACTTCTGGAAGGTTATGGAAAGTTATAGAAGGACATAAACAAGAAACAACAACTGACAGCAATCTCCAACTGAACCCTGACACACAGGTGCTAAAGGGCCATATTCACCAGAAAGGATTTCCAGGCAGTTACACAAATATCACACAGCATATAGTCCTAGATTAAGATCCTATTCAATCCCCAGAGCATCATTCCTAGTTAGAAACCACCCCACACCCCTAGACAACTCTTAATTACAAGCCAAACCACCTGAACCAAGGGTGTGTGTGCATGCACTTAACAGCCAAGCACTGAGAGATCACAAGGTGGGTGTTGGAATGCTTCCAAGAGAACAAGCTCTACCTGAGGAAGGAGAAGTGCAAATTTGAGCAGACATGCATAGAATATCTTGGGCTGATCATCTCAGAAGGCAAGGTGGAGATGGACCCAGTGAAGATTCAGGATATGACCAAATGGCCAAGGCCAGCAAACTGAAAAGAAGTACAATCCTTTCTCAGATTCACCAACTTCTACCAGTAATTCATCAAAAACTTTTTGCTCCATGTTTGACCCTTGTTTGATCTCACAAAAAAAGGAGAATGGTGGAAGTGGGAAGAGAATGAGGAAGCAGCACTCCAGAAGCTTAAGGATCAGATCACCTTGGCCCCTGTCCTGACATTCCCAGATAACATGCAAATGTACTAAGTGGAAGCCAATTCTCAAGTTCTTATGATCTGTCCAGATCTCAAATTTGAGCTGGGCTCCCTCTAGGAAGTGCCACCATTCTTCTAACACACGCATGATAGCCAGCATTTCCTTGTTGTGGGGCTTTTGGAGAAGAAGGTGATTGGGTGCCATGTTCTATCCTTGGGTGACTGTTGCAAGAGGGTGGCTCCCATAGCAAAGTCTGTCCGTCTCTGCTTGTTGCCCCCAAAATTGCATTGGTGAATGCAGCAGCATTTGCCCATATCTCCAAGATAGACGGTATGCAAACCTTCCAACTACTGATCACAGCATCTGACAAGTTAGACTCAAACAATGCTCCGGTCGACATGACCGGTGTTCTGGAAGAATATCACAACTTCACAGACGTTTTCAGTAAGGCCAAAGCCAACACAGTAGCTCTGCACAGGCCGTACAACCTCAAAATTGAACTTGAAGATGGAACATCTCCCTTTGGCCCGATCTATTCCCTTTCTCAGAGTGAACTAAAAACACTTTGAGAATTTTTAGATGAACATGTGAAGTGAGATCCGAACACTGACCAAGGCTTGGTCCACTCAGTTGAATCAACTGAAGTCCTTACAGTAAGCAACAAAACTGTTTATGGAGTACTTCTGGACCTCAAAGAAGCTCAACCAAAGACAAGCAACATGGTCCCTTTACCTATCTTGGTTCAACTTTGCACTTCACCACTGACTGGGCTAAAGCATGGGCAAGGCAGATGTGCTCTTGAGGAGGTCTGATCATGGCACAGGCATGGGAACAATGAAGACATGACCCTCCTTTGGCCAGCCCTGTTCACAATCCGAGCCTTAGAAGGAGTCACAGTGGTAGGAGAGGAGTGAGACATTCTTTGGGACATTTGTTATAAAATACTCACATTTCCACAGTACATACAATAAATATAAGAAAAACACAAAAACAAATAGTTAGAAAGAACACAGACTCTCTCACCTAGTATATGCATCCAGAACCCAAGTAGACATAAATACTCACAAGCTCCAAAAAGAATCAAGTCAATAGCTTCATTTCCCATATATACAGAACATTTTAGATACCACACAGACATGGCACTTTGGTCCTGGTGCAAAGAGGCGCCCAGGTGGCTAGGGGATGGAAGGAATGGAAGGAATGTACAGGGTCAACCCCGGACTATGCAGACAGCAGTCATGGCAGAAATAAGAGAGAAGAAGGATAGAAATGACATACAAAAGGACCGGAGGACTTAGGAGCTGAGACAGGAGAGAGAGGGGTACATATATGCAGTCACAGACACCAGCTGCTCCATTGGAACCGACGGATGCAATCCAGACTCAATGGAACCAAAGGAATAACAAGAACACATAGCAAAGAGAAGCCTCAAACATTTTCAAGGGATACTGATCAGAAACGGGGCCTGGAATACATGATGCAGTGATACATGTAGCATGGAGTGTCAATGTGTCTATCCCAAAGCAGACATTTTCATTTTCTCACTCACAATATGTCAAAACAATAACTCTGTATAAGTAGTACCTTAGGATATAGTGAAAGAACCAGTTCTTCTTGCCCATAAAGCAGAATTGCTCCTTGACTTCACCAGTGCTTTGCTTACACCAATATTGCGATTCCCACCAAAGACTCATCGTTTGAGACCTGAATTAAATCAGAGAAGTTCTTAGTTATCATCAGAAGTGTCTCAAAATGTTTAGAGCACACAGGTTTAATAACCAATTTGTTATTGATTTTACTTTCCCCACAGATCTCAGAGCCGACCTCTCGGCACAGGCGCTAAAGAGCCGTATTGACCAACACGGGTCGTTAGACAGTCACACAGATATTCCGTAGCATACATCCCCAGACAAAAATTCCATTCGACTCTCAGGTTATCATTCTTAGTTAGAAACCATCCACCACCCCCAGACAACTCTTAATTACAGATATATCATGAAAGTGGAGGATGCGAAGATGCATCTTCAATGCATCGATTGCGCAATTGCGTCCTGCACCCGAAGATTGCACTCATCCTCACACAGCTTGTCCATACCATCGTACACAAGAAAGCCTGTTACTCAAGGGTTCACAAATGTACCCATCCAAGACTTAGTTCAGATAGGTCAGTCGATTCGGTGTCGAAGCGCGCTTGACAACCCCTCTGCGAAATGTCCTGGAAAAACCGAAATTCTTTGCGCAATTGCGACGTGCTCTCATTTATGCTGGGTAACTCAGATATCTAACGATATACACATTTTACTAACGCATCGCGCGTAGCTTTCTGTTTTTCTCTCGCGCAACCGTTTCTCGAAGCGTGATATCTGTTGTGACGTCATATATCCCTTCTTCTCCAGGAGAAAGTAATGCAGCGAACCCACTTTCTAGGATACTCACAGCTCAGCACGGAGCTGACAAAGGGCACGACAGAACAGCGTGAGAAATTAGATTTCGCGAGCCCGCACAAAAACCCCTGGACACCTGGCTCTCCCAAGTTCATGAAACTATGGGATGATGCGCAGGTACATACCCTAACCCGAAGCTTGAAACAAAGAGGTTGACTACTACGGTTATCGTCCACGGCCAAGCCAAGGGCTGCTTCCATGGTTCAGAGAGACTATGATTGCCCAAGTGGAAAATCTCAGCTTCGCGACCATATCGTTGCTCACAGACGCGCTTGGATTGCCGCCCGATGAATTGGTCTGCAATTCACCGAAGAGGATTTCCACCAGCCATATCCCTGAGACATTTGTTATCAACACAGGGGTACGGATATATCTCCACCGGCCTCTCGATCTTCATCTCTCTGTGGCACCCCTTAACTCTATCTCGCTCACGCGGCGCCGAGATCGAAATTTCACCCCGTTGTCCCCCGCAGCACGCTCCGGCCCACACTACTCCGTCCCCCTTTTCCAGAATATCAGCCAGCACGCCCGCGTGAGCCATGACGCCATGGACTGTACACATACATTCATATTCCGGTTGATGCAATGACCACGTATATAGTACCAGAGGATATCGTCGGACTTGTGCGCGCTTGAGGAAATGTGGCAACTAATTGTAAGTGTGACGATTTAGAATATTTTGTTATACATATTTGGACCTTCTCAATTGAGTGGTTTCTTCATTTTACTTCCTTTATAGCGGTTGCTCTGAATATGACTGCGAGCAATCCAGGCTGTTCCACCTCATTGGGTGCATCAAACAAGAAAACCTCAGTTCCACAATTTCTTCCAACACTCTCTAGCGAACTAACGAATCGGTATGATTGACGTGCAGGTCTCACCCGAGGTAGCACAGCTGCACTGTCACAAGCTGTTTAAGAAGTACCTCTCGAAAGATCTACCCACCCTACCGCAAGCACGCGCCAGTCTTAGCGAATGCATCTCCCACATTTCCCAGGTTTATTGAACCTTTGTAGAGCTTCAATGAAACGGAAGAATTTCGTTTTCAGTTTGTTCCAACTTTCATCATTCATCCACCCTCTTCTGTCTTTCCTCTTTGATCCTTCACTTTCAATGTAGACCGCATTGAATTGTTTTATGTGCGAAATATAAAGCAGGTGTAAATGTGACAACCAGACACAGAGTAGAATGACGCACACACACGGTCCATTTGAAAAAAAAAAAGGTAACAATGTATATGAAAGTGGGATGTGGTGTAATATGCAGGGGGTTGTAAATGGCATGGACATGAAATGGTGTGATGCATGATAGCGGTGGGAATGATATCCAGAGGGGGAAAGTCCACAGCTGAAAGAAGAAACTGAAACAGAGAACAGTGAGGAAAATTGATGGTTTACAAGTGAAGTGCAGAGAATGACGAGAAGAAGTACAAGGTGACTATTAGATACAGCACAGCGACAACCACTTCCCCAACCGCTACCGGCAAAACACCCCCACTAACTCCACCAGCACCAAACTCCCCACCCCGCACAGCAGGGAACAACACACCCATAATCACACATATTTCGAAACATCGCGACAGGGAGCGGCACATGCCTCCGTTATATACCATTGGCAGTGTCTGCACCAACACCATGGTTGATTGTAGTGAGTGTCAAAGACTTGGTAAAATTCTACACCATGTGTGTGGGTGAGGTGTTAGGAGACATCAGAGGTGTGATGGTGTGATGGTGTTGTGGTCAGTCAATGTGTCAATGTGGATAATCTGAGCTGCTGGTGAATTGGATGAATGGGCAATCCCAATGCTGGGTGGCTGTGAACATCGAACACTCATGTTGAGACAAAAACCCCGGCTGAACATGAATGATCAAATGAGCTAAGTACAACAATAGATCAGAGGAAGCTAGACATTTTAGGAGAACAATGATATTTTTCAGCATTATACAATGTTGGAAGTTAAGTTAGGCTGGACAGGTTGAAGATCTACAATAACAACCTGCCCTGAATTATATCCAAAACATGCTTTGGAGCTAGAGAATGCATGTGTGTAAAAGCCACGAAAATCGGGAGGAAAAAAACAGGGCTCGAATGGAGGGTCTGTAAGAATCCAGTCTTTGTCCCAAGATAGGGACACAGAATGCTCCCCTGGTGGAACGAGTTGAAACGCACCTGGGAAGATATGGGTAACTCGGCTTCCGTCTGACAATGGGATGGATGCGGATTGGGAAAATGGAGTGGATTCACCGGTGATGATGTCCCAAATACGAACTGAATAATCAAGTGAACCTGAGACGACATATGTTCCATCCAGGAAGAAGGCAACATATGTCACCGAATTATCATGTCCCTCAAGTATATGCTCTGCTATCCCCGTAGTCGTATTCCATACCCGGACTGAGTTGTCGTCCGATCCAGACACAACATGTGTACCATCAGCTGAGAAAGCAACACAGCGCACGGAATCTGAATGTCCCTTGAGTATGCGCTCTAACCTCACTCTCCTGGCATTCCAAATCCGGACAGAGTCGTCGGTCGAACCAGAAACCATACGTGTCCCATCAGGTGAAAATGCAACGCACAACACCGGATTTGAATGGCCCTTCAGTGTGTGCTTTAACTTGCCTGTAGCCACACTCCATATCTGCACTGAGTTGTCGTCTGCACCAGACGCGATTCGCTTCCCATCAGGGGAGAAGGCCAGACAATTCACTTCATCCACATGACCTTCTAGCACATGCTCCACCTCTCCTGTGCTGGCATTCCATATCCGGATTGAGTTGTCTGCAGACCCAGAAACAACCCATGCGCCATCAGGCGAGAACGCTACTGACCACACCAG
>QFEC01042815.1:1242-11381 GCA_003316585.1 Gomphus bonarii | reverse complement strand
ACACTCATACAGACTCAAACTCCCACACTCCCTGTCCCGACTCCATCCAGTCTTCAACATGGTCAAACTCATCCCTGCACCTGAGGACCCAATCCTGGGCCAAAGAGCTGAGCTACCCCCACCACCTGAGTTGATAGATGGGGAAGAACATTATGTGGTAGAGAAGGTGCTGGATAGCCGCCTGATACAGGGCAGACTCCATTTCCTAGTGAAGTGGGAAGGATATGACTATGAAGAGAACACATGGGTGCCAGAGGAGGACATGGCAGCACTAACCAAAGTGCAAGAATTCTATCAGTCCCATCTGGGAGCACCCCAACGGATTTGGTCACTAGCCCTCAACTTGCTCATGTTGCATGCTTTGAGGATGCAGCACTCTAGAAGGGGGGATGATGTCAGGGGACAACCCATCTCAAACCCTGAGCCAAAATGAACACAGCTCAGCCAGGAATGGACCGAGCAACCCGAGGTTTTTGGCAAGACCTTCCGAACCTTTGGCACCCTTGGGCCCAAGAAACAGCTCAGCACTTACCCACGAAGTTTCTGAGTTATGTACTAAGATCTAAGGTGGGAAGCTGAGGGCTGGGGAAGGCTAGGAAGAGATCCACTCAACCTGAGACCAGGTCACTTAGGTTAAGGAAAGATACCTTGATTTGGGTTGAGACCTCTAAGAGCTAAATACCCAAACCAAGGTTTGGGTCCTGGGAGATTGGCTCCTGAGACGCCTGATATTTATAGAACCAGTGTGCATACCTTCGGGCCCAAGAGAAGGGTAAGGTATGCTGAGGAAGCAGAGCATGGACCATTGGTATATAGATCAAATGGCTCACTAGCAAGGGACTCTAAGCTTTCCTCCTAGGATTTCCCCCTTGCTAGCACTGTGTGATGTTCCACAAGTGTGACAGGGGTTGCCCTTACTGTTTGAAGCCCATGCATGGGTGCCTTCCTGTGTCCAATATAAATGGGGTTTGCTGGGTGGCCAAATGTACATGATTATTGTACTGGAACTCAGCCATTGGCAGGAGGTCATCCCAGTCATCCTGTCTTTCATTGATGAATAAGTGAAGGTACTGTTCAAGTTCCTGCTTGACCCATTTGATTTGGTTATCTGCCTGAGGATGGTACACTGTCATAGCCATGAGCTTGATCCCAAGGAGCTGATAGAGCTTGTGAGGGAATTTGGAGATAAACTGAGGACCTTGGTTGGAGACAACTTTCTTTGGCATGCCATGCAGCTTCCATACATGTGCAAGGTAGAGCTGAGTTGCTCCCCCATGATGGTTGTATTCATGGGGAGGAAGTGTGTCATTTTGCTGACTAAGTCTACCACATTCATCCCCACATTGTAGCCATGGGCCTCAGGGAGTTTGACTATAAAGTCCACACTAATCATGTCCTGCCAAGACTTGGGGATTGGGAGTGGCTCCAGTTCCCCTGTTGGCAGCTACCTCTGGGCTTTGGTTTGGGTGCAGGGGTCACAGGTCTTGACATATTAACTGGCATACCAAGACAGCTATGGCCACCAGTAGTTCTATGATATGAGTTTGAGTGTCTTCCACCTCCAGGCATGCCCTGCTACCCACGTGTTGTGATGCTGGGATACAATATGTTGCCTCAGTTCAGGATCATTTGGAATGTAGATCCATCCTTGGAAGTGTAGGAGGCCTTCCCATTTGCTCCACTTGGCCGAGCATACTGATGTTTTGGACCAGATGTTTGGAGGTGTGCCTGAATGTCCCAAAGAAGGTCTCATTCTTCTCCCACTGCTATGACTCCTTCTAAGGCCTGGATCATGAACAGGTCTGGTCAAAGGAGTATCATATCCTCATTATCCCCTACACCTAGACCATGGTCTGATCTTCTTGAGAGTGCATTGGCTTTGCCCATGCTTCAGCCTAGCTGATGGTGGAGCATGAAGTTGAACTGAGAGAGGTAAAGGGACCACCTTGCCTGTCTTTGGTTGAGCTTTTTCAAAGTCATCCAGATCTCAAACTTTAGCTGGGCCCCTCCAGGAAATGCTGCCATTCTTCCAATGCCACATGACAGCCAACATTTCCTTGTCATGGATCTTGTAGTTCCATTTGACCAGACTCAGGCTCTTGAAGAAGAAGGCAATTGGGTGCCACATTCTGTCCTCAGGTGACTGTTGTAAGAGGGTGGCTCCTGTAGCAAAGTCCAAGGCATCAGCTTCAACTTGGTACATTCATGAGTCATCCAGGAATGCCAAGACAGGGGCTGAGGTGATCTGATCCTTCAGCTTCTGGAGCACCACTTCTTCAGTCTCTCCCCACTTCCATGGTTCTCCCTTCTTCATGAGATTGAACAAGGGTCAGGTGTGGAGTGAAAAGTCTTTGATGAACTGCCAGTAGAAGTTGGCAAACCCAAGAAAGGATTGCATTTCCCTTCAGTTCACTGGCCTTGGCCACTTGGTCATACCCTGAATCTTTACCAGGTCCATCTCTACCTTTCTTTCTGAGATGATCAGACTGAGGTACTCTATGCATGTCTGTTCAAACTCACACTTCTCGTTCCTCAGGTAGAGCCTGTTCTCTCAGAGGTGTTCCAACACCTGTCTCATGATTGCTTGGTGCTCAGCTTGGGTTTTTGAGTAGATGAGGATGTCATCAATGTATATGCAAATGACCCCTTCCATGATGAGGTCCTGGAAGATCTTATTCATCATTGTTTGAAACATGGCCAGGCTGTTAGTGAGTCTGAAGACCATCACCAGTGGCTTGAACAGCCTTCAGTTCATCCATAAGGCAGCATTCCACTTGTCTCCCTCTTTAATCCAAACATTGCTGTAGCCCCACCAAATGTCAAGCTTTGTGAAGTATTTTTCTCCCTTGAGCTGGTTAATGAGCTCAGGTATGAGAGGGAGCAGGTACCAATTCTTTATGGTCATGGCATTCAAGTGTTGGTAGTCTTGTATGAGCCAAAGCAAGCTGTCCTTCTTCTTGATGAAGAACACCAGGGAGGCCATTGGGGATATAGATGGTTGAATGTACCCTGTATCTAGGTTCTCTTGGATGAAGTCATTGAGCTGGGCTTGTTCCAATGGGGACATGGGGTACACCTTGCAGTCGAAGGGGTTTGAGCCTGGCTCCAGCTCAATGGCATGATCCCAGATCCTTTGCTCTGGGAGCTCATCAAAGGACTCCTTTGTAAACACACTTTCAAACTCTTGGAGGTAATCCAGGATCTTGGTCTCAGCTCAGGTGTTCTTGTAGTGCACTTCCACCAGCATCTGTGAGGCCATTTGTGTGGCTTGGATGTTCTCATGCTTGGGTGGTAGCATCACATACATCAACCTGTCTCCTTCCTCTAACTCATCCTTGGGGCCCTCTGGCCTGGTATCATCCTCTTCCTCATCTTCCTTGGGTAGCTTCAGAAATGGGCCAGCTCAGTGTTATAGATAAAGGAATAAAGGATGCCATTTTAGATGGATACATAAGTAAAACAACTAAAAAAATAGATACAAGCAGGAATTAGTACAAAAACAGTAGTTATATGCATGGGACATTAAATATATCTAAAATAAAAAGCTACCACACAAAAAATCTCATCAGTAGCTACATTTTCCATCATTCTATGAATATTTTACTTGTATGACTGGTATGGGGCTTGGTTCACAGCACTTTAGCACCTCAGCGGCTAAAGGAGCAGAAAGCATGGGATGGAGATAGGAGATGATGAAGGGACACCAGGAATAGCAGACAGAGCAGGAAAACATTGGAAATAGTATTAGAATGGAACAGAAAAAGTCCAGAGGAGTTTAGGACAAAGGGAGAGCTAAAACTGGTGCATATATGTCACCACCAAGGAACACCGATCAACTTACTAGCCATACAGCATGCTACTGGTATTAGGTAGCATACGAGACATAAGAGGATCATAAAAAGAAGGATTGGAACAAGTTAAAACCATCTTTTTCTATTTGCAATAGCCCAGGTATAGCATATGCGACTGCCTAACTTCGTACAATGCAGAAATCCACCGCTTCTCACCGGATACGGTTGTATTTCCTTTTTCTCTTCACTAGTAGCTCAAGGGACACGATATCTATAAGTACTACAATTGTCTGTACTTAGTACTTCACTGGATAATTGACTACCAATTATTCTTCCCTTGTCTGAACTGACGCTCAATCAGTTTAACTACTATTTTGTTACTCTACCATTTCACACTTGTTGTTTGAGTTCTCGATCACTCCAGATAGGTCCTAGTTATATCAGACTAGCTGCTCACAATTTTTGGAGCACTACAGACTGCAAATCCAATTGTTATTGGATTTACAGTGTCCTCAGAAATCAGTGCCAAGCTCTCAGTACTGGCACTAAATGCTGGATTGACCAGACAGCCTCTGGAACATTTTATTGCCAGAACAATAAAACATTTACATTTACAGAAAATACAGTATCACTAAGAAGTAGCTTAGGATCCACCTGGACCATCAACTCTTTGCCAAATAACCCCAATACTCAGCACATCCAGATCTGTCATTCAACTTTACAGGTGTCCTTCTGTTCTTATTGAACCTCAGCTTGGCATGTGGCACTTCATGGGGCATTGGCTCATTTTGACCTTGTGGGTCCTGCCAGTCAATCTCAGGATTATGTTCTTCTAGCCAGGTAAACCCCAGGATGAGGTCTTGGCTGCCTAAGTTGGTGACCACAAAGGTAGTTCTCTCTGTGTGTCCATCTACTCGAAGGATCACATCCACAACCTCCTGTACAGATCTGGCCTTGTTTGGGGACCCATCTATGTTGTAGACTGGTATTGGCCTCTGGAGCTTCCAAGTGGTGGGATGGTGGCATTCCACATATATTAGGCCCATATACTGTCCAGTGGCCCCACAGTCTACAAGGGCTGGTCCCAATTTGACCTTGGCAGTGTTGGTCATTTGAATCTCTACTTTGAGGATCAGGGATTTTGAGCTTGGGGTGGCCACTAGTGTGTATCTCTTTGGGAGTTTCCTCTCCCACTTTTGGAGCTATACCTGAGGGGTTTTGGAGTCTTAGGTGGTGTCAGGTTTTGGTGCAACAGTCTTGGTCTTGGTTTGGTAGGTTTTAACAGGGGATGTCTCATTTTCTACCTTTAAAAAGGAGAACTGATTATGTACAGGCAGTGGGGATGCACTATTCACCCACTGCAGGCTCCAAAACCCTCTTCTTCCCTCTTTAATTTTTCTGCAATCTTGGTCTTGCCCTTGGCCTTGGCCTCTGGAGCATCAGGCATATTGGCCAGTGCTAACAGCTCCAGTAGCAGCTCTAGCCATTCTTCTCAATTCATGGTCCTAATGTTGAACAACAGAGGACATTCCTGAGTGTAGTGACCAGGATTCTTGCATCAATGGCATATCCCTGGGAGCATGACTTGGGTTCAGGCTCAGTCTATGTCCATGGGAACTGGGCCTTCTTTTGGTAGTGGGAGAGCAGGTGGTGCAGTCAGGTGGTTGGCCGACCAGGTTTGGGGTCTAGTACATTCTACTTTTTAAGGCTTTGCAAGGGGTTGAGATTTTGCACATACCTCACCTTGGCTGGCCTCCATGAATGCATCATTCACCTCTTGGTTCCTCATGACTCTCCTCACCACCCCTCTGGGTCATTGAAGTCTGGGGCTCTGCTCCTGAGTAACACCACTCTTGTTTGCATACCTGGTTCAAGTCCTCTGTGGAACTTGATCATGGTCATCCTGTCATTGTGGTATTCAGCCAGGTTGATCAGTTCTATAAACCAGTTGATATATTCCTCTACTGAGCTCTTGCCCTGGTGTCAGCTTGTCCCTTCCAGTCATGTGAGGGCCAAGAGCTGTTTATTCCTTGGGCAGAAGTGGCTTGTGAAGTCCACCTCAAAGGCACTCCAACTTGGGTAGTGGGTTTGTCCATTTTGTTTGCTTCAGAGGATTTTGTTAGTGAACTGAGCCACTTGGTCAGTTTGAAAAAGGAGAGGGCTCAGTGGATGTGGGCTGATCATTTGGGAAGTGGTCACCACAGATCACAAAGTAGATGCTGCAGGAGTTAAGGAAGGCTCATCCTCAGTCTCTGTCTCTGTTGAAATCTGAGGGGGATGCTGGTCTAACTCTAGAGGCCACTGAGGGTGGACTCAGGTTCAGGATGTTCGGTTCACACATGCTTGGTGTCAGGTTGTTTTCTGGATTGAGGAACACTGTCAAAGTATGATCTACCAAGCCTCGGCTCACTTGGCCATACCAGCCAAAGTCCCCATGTACTGTATTACAAGTTACAGACTCCCAAGTCTTATAACTATGTTTGGCTCAGCTTGGTACATCACACTTCCATTATATTCTCTTTTACTCATTCACTTCGCTTTGGTTACCCTTGGTACATGTACAGACATGTATGCCCACTTGTCATATTTTACTATTCTTACATCCATATCTTATATGTTGTAAATTGGCAATTATTTCAGACTATATGCATATATTTCAACACTAAAACCCCCATATCTCCATCACTTCCAACCCTATCACCATGGGATTTTTCAGCGAGGTTGAAGACTATTCAAAGTACCCACATGAATATTTTCACGATTTTAGGAGCACATTTTGGAAGATACCACCCATACAGCCACATACCTTAACACCGAGACCTGCGCCGCCGTCCGGAATTGGTAGAGGTACAAGTAACTTGGCAGAAGCATGTTTTGATATACATTCTATTTCTATATCCCCCTATGACTATAGTTTTTCCCCTAACTATTTTCCTATACCAAAAAGTCCACGCAGTCATGCATATATCCCGCATACAGCCGCATTAGGCCACCTTCCTTTTTCACTCTGTCTTATTTTCAGCTTACCAATATTTTCCCATTTCCCTTAAATACCCAAAATGTATCTAGAGTAAAACATACAATTCCAATAGAATTCCACAGAGAAAAAGTCCCCAGGAATTATCCTCACACCACTAATATTCAAGTGTAACTCGAATATCTTATTAGCGCGGAACTTTCGCACTTTCCTAATTAGGACTTCTTCACCATACACTTGTAGTATAAGTAATCAGAGACCACAGCTATGTTCTCACATATTTCTACTTCATTTCTATATAGTTTTCATATTATTCCGACTTGTGTAAGACTCACAATTCGCTGAACTGGCGCCTAAGCGGAGGCAAACCCGGCAGTACAGTCATTCAGAGTAGTTTTGAGATATCTCCATATTTTCCCTATTGATAAATACAATTTAAATTCTCATAAAATCTGTTCCTTTTGCACCTGTTTTGTCCCACTATTTTGGGGATTTTACCATTCATAAAATTCCCAGAAAGAATATACTTACAGGAAACCTAACCAGTAATTTTGTCAACCCCCATTTCAACATTATATTCTCATTTCCATGCCTTGTGCAACATTGTTGCATATCTTAGGCAACTCATTCTTTATATAAATAATTAGTCCTCATGTATGTATTCTCTGTTCTGATTATTGACTAAGTTAGATATATGCTATCAGTCTTTAAGTTAGTAGTCCAACTGTTTGGTACTGAGCATCTCAGAACCCTACCGAGAATCAGTCCAAAATATAGTGGCACGGGCAGGGAGATAGGTGTAATGCAAGTACATTGAAGCCAACACCATGTCTGACCTCAGCTCATTGGACTGAGGTGAACCACCCAAACCAAGGGTGTGTGTGCACACACTTAACAAACACTCTCTGTGTTTTTTTTCCAGCTCATTACTTAGTTTTTTCATTGTCATCCTTAAGGTGTTGTTAATTTTGGCATTAGATGCTTGGTTCACTACAAGCTGTTATTCAAGCTAAGGAGGTGCTCATTGACATCCATCTCAGTTTGGGAACTTGGTTGTGCATGCATTGCCAAAGTTTTTGCAGTTATAGAGGAGGGTGAGTCTGGTGTTATGTAAGCAAGTGAGGTGAGGCTGTCTGAGTCACTCTTGGTTAGACTGAAGCTGCCTATCATTGTACTGTGACACAACTCCCAGTCCTTATTGGGAGAAGTTTTCCTAATGTAAGGGCAATCCCTGTAGCACTTACTGAGGTTACTGAGGTCACACAGCCAAGGATAGCAAGGGGAAAATCCTAAGTATATTAGATTGTGTACATAGAAGTGGAACCTCACCTAGCAAGGGGGAAATCCTAAGAGGAAAACTTAGGGTACCTTGCTAGTAAGCTATGTAACCTATATACCCATTGTCCACTTCCTGCTTCCTCAGCATACCTTACCCCTCAATTGGGCCCAAAGGTATGATGACCCCACAATCCATATCTGGTATTATTGTACTCAGGCCAATGCCTCAGCCTCTTGGTTCAGTATGTGTCATATCCAGACTGAGATGTTGTGGTAGCACTTATTGTCTGAATGTGTGGTTCAGTTTGGTAGTACTTGGTATGGATGGATCAGCTCAGTATTGGCTCAGGATTTGAAATGGGTGGTCCCCTGACAGGTTATCACTGTTGATCTAATTACAGAACTACCTGTCAGTCAAGGTTACAATGCTCTTTTTGTCACTGTAGACCACCTCCCAAAACATACACACATTGTTCTCACCACATCTGATGTGAACTTAGTAGGAATTGCCAGACTTTTCCATGACCATGCTTGGAAGCTCCATGGACTACCAGAGGAAGTCATCAGTGATCGTGGCACTCAATTAATCTCCCAGTTCATGTGAGAACTAAATAAGCTTTTAGGCATCAAGGTTGCTGCCTCCACAGCCTATCATCCACAATCTGATGGCCAAACAGAACAAGTTGATCAGGAGATTGAGCAATACCTCTGACTCTTTGTCAATCAATGTCAAGATGGCTGACTAGAATGGGTCTCTCTTGCTGAATTTGCATACAACAATTGGATTCACTCTACGACACAGACTACCCCCTTCATGCTTGACAGTGGTCAGCACCCAAGACTTGGACTAGAACTAACCTGTGAGGGTGATGCTATTGACAAGGTCACAACAACAAGATACTCCAATATTTATGAGCTGATAAGGGATAATCCACCTGGTGTAGTAGTAATCCTCAGTTTATACACAGTTTACTAGCAACAAGTATACAGAAAGCCTATCTGGTGTAGTGGTAATCCTCAGAGATCAAGCTGAGGAGTCACAACCCGATGCCCTACTCTGGCACTTATTACATAATCAAGGCATGAATGCAAATAGGAAAATTATAAACCAAACCCTGATACAACCTGAGAAATCTGATTAGAAGTATTGGATGAATTCACCACTTGCATGGCGAAGGCCACTATTGAAGCATACTCTGCCCTGTCAAAGGCTGCAGATGACATGGCATGATTCTATGATTTATACCATCAGACTGCCCCCACATACAAGATTGGAGATAAGGTCTGGCTAAATACACAAAATATTACAACCACTCACCCAATGAAGAAGTTAGATCACAAATGGTTGGACCCTTATATAGTAAACAAAGTCATATCACAAAATGCCTATGATGTCAGGGTTCAGCTTGGAGTTTGCTGTCAGTTGTTGTTTCTCATTTATGTCCTTCCATGACTTTCCATGACCTTCCAGGACTTTCCAGAACTTTCCATCACCTTCCATAACCTTCCATAACCTTCCATAACTTTCTGGGGCTTTCTGTCACCTTCTATAACCTTCCATGACTTTCTGCTAGGGTATATAAGTGTGACTGGTGTAACGATTACCCCTCAGCTTGATCTCTGAGGATTACTGCTACACCAGGTGGGCTTTCTATGTATTTATTGCTAGTAACCTTTGTATAAACTGAGGATTACCGCTACACCAGGTGGAAAACCCCCTTATCAGCTCATTAAATATTGGAGTATCTTGTTATTGTGACCTTGTCAATAGTGTTGCCCTCAAAGCAACCCATGACCCATCAGCCCTATGAAGCTAGGGACCTATTACACCTAGGTACATCCCTTACCCCCTTTACATTTGAGGGATTCACTGGGAAATGGGGTCACTGTAGGGTGCATATATGCACTATACCACCTCTGACAGAATCAAACTTAATATATTTGTATTTTTATGGTCAAGACCCTCAAGAACTATTCACTATATGCTAAAATATTTTTCTGAAATTTTTGGTATTTTTCCCATTATTTGTGGCTGAGATCTCACTTTATTTTGTGTACACTATCAGACACGGCACCCAAAATTGCCTCCACCT
>QFEC01042656.1:0-12030 GCA_003316585.1 Gomphus bonarii | reverse complement strand
ACTTTCTGGGACCTTCTACCACTTTCTATCACCTTCTAGAATCTTCCGTCACCTTCCATGACCTTCCGTGACTTTCCACTAGGGTATATACGTGTGACTGGTGTAATGGTTACCCCTCAGCTTGATCTCTGAGGATTACCGCTACATCAGGTGGAAATTACCCTTATCAGCTCACTAAACATTGGAGTATCTTGTTGTTGTGACCTTGTCAATAGCATTGCCCTCACACAAGCCCCATACCAGTCATACAAGTAAAATATTCATAGAACCATGGAAAATGTAGCTACTGATGAGATTTTTGTGTGGTGGTTTTGTATTTTAGTTATCTTTAGTGTCCCGTGCATATAGCTACTGTTTTGTACTAATTCCTAGTTGTATCTATTTTTTAGTTGTTTTACTTGTGTATCCATCTAAAATGGCATCCTTTATTCCTTTATCTATAACAGGTTATGCAATCTAGACTTACAAACTTCTAGTATGGTCACTTTTCTATGTTTAACATGCTGTCAGAGCCAGGAGATGTGATCAATTTGGTTACAATAATAATAGAAGTTGTACTGATAAGTAGAGTGGTTTGTACAACAAGCAGTAATAAAAGCTTTTTTGTAAAGAGGGAGGAAAGGCATATACATATATATATAATTCATTGTCTCACCTGATTCCTCTTGATTCCTCTCTCCAGCTTCCCTCCACTTTTGTCAATGTCTGCAGCCAATCTCCCTATGAAATCTATGCAATATAAGTGACATAACTTGCTCAACTTAGTTCTGCACCTTAGAAAACTCGTCATTAAGTTCCTCAATCCATCTTATTTGCAACTAGAGATCAGCAGTACCTTGCATTCAGTTCACCCTTGACCATATACTGGAGTCACAAGGCTTGAATATTGGAGCTGGATGTTCGAGCTATAATGGCAGAACAGATTCTGAGGCTGCTGTGGCGAAATATAATGCGTCGTTGAAAACTCTTGTCAAATATCTCCAACCTAGTTGTCAACAGCAACACACGCACGATGGTGCAGAGGTAGATAGTCATTCACAAAGGGCTGCAGCAATGCAATTATGAACACACCCATCCACAATGGCATAGGCCGTGGAATACACCAACACTTGAGGAACAATCGTTTCCATTGTGACACCCACCACCGGATTTGGGCTTGGCGCAATTCCTGATTCTGGGTTAGGAGTACTGTCGGACTAAACGTAGACCTTACCAGTGATGCATTGTTTATCTAGGGTACGCACATGTTCAGCTGGTGCTCCCATACAGATAGATCTGGACGTTAGGACCTGGAGGTTAGGGCAGAGTTATTCCCATACGGCACGAACCCTTCTCTAGGGAAGAACTCCCACATCCCTGGTTGAGAGTCCATTCAGATGGTGGCTCACAATTCTTATCGATGATATGGCTTCGCCGCTGAGGCAATCTTGGTTGTAGTTGCAAAGTTCGCCCACTGTCTTCAGGGCTGTAGACACCGTCACCATCAGCACTGATAGCATTAATGCTAATGCTAAGTAGTAGTAATTAAAAATGTTACAGAAATCGTGAGGAGACTCACTGAGAATGAAGAGCGATTGCGAAACGTGTTATGCCTTGTGGCGTTGAGATGTCAAAGGAATTAAATGTTAATATGAAGTATTGATATGTATCATGTAAAGAGCGCCGCCATCAAGTCACCATTGATCATTTACTTCTTGAACCAGTTTGTTCTTCCTCCTGCACATGTTGAGATTACCAATTCGGACTAAAGATGTTTCTGGAACTACTCTGTGTACATATGGGAAGACTACAGAATGTTGGGGGTAATTTTCTAGTCCACAAAGCTCTTCCTTGTAAAATATTGATAAAATTCTATGGGCGAAAAAATCTGGCAAAACTTAAAGTTCCTGTGGCTAAGTGAGTGGTTTTGATGGTATTACTGTAACGCAACATACTGAAAAATTAGTCTGCGGGAAACAACGTGCAGAAGTAAAGGCGAGTCGATCGATCGAGACGAGACAAATTTGGCCTTCTAGTCAATAAGCTATCTGTCAGTTTTTGTGATAATGAATCCAGCGCGGAGGTGATGTGTTAATATCGTCAACTAGGGAGTCTCCCAAGACTGTTGGGGAGGACGGGGTGGTTGATTTCCGGAGCCCGAATTGACTTCGAAAAATGGCGTTGTTGGCCGCAGTGGTTACTAAGACCTCCGATACTCTTCGTATAGACTGCCCAGGTCTAAAAAATGCATATGACATCCCTGAGGTAGAAATCTGGACTGCGGTTGATAGGAACAGCCAGGAATTGAACAGCCAACAAGTGATCAAGGGGCGCAATAAGATCCGAATGGTGTCAACATGTTGATTAAGGATGTCATGCGAATACAGTATAGTCAATCTGTCCTCAAGTTTGGCTGAAGCATAGTTCAGTTAAGGTGACTGAAATGAGGCAATCATTAATAACACATAGGAGGCACGTTAAGCGATTAGAAATAGTAGATCAAGGTCAGACTGTCTCTTTATGAAACGCGTTTGGTGACATGGCATGTATAGTGCGAGCAATGTCCTTGGAATTCTTTTATAGGTGCTCAATCCATATATAATACCGTCATGTAATATGAATATTTTCCATCTTTCAGGTTAAATTAATTCTTTAGAATTAGACATCTGAGTAGGCGGATCATGGCTACAATACACAAAGCATGCCTCAGGTCGCAGGCACTAAGATACAACATAAAGTTAACTTCATATCATGTTGGAGATTGTACTTTAAGAAATTGTTGCCTGACGTGTAATGGTTGCTCATCGGCGTCAAGTTCTTCGTCCTCATTGAAAATCTCAGCAGGGGGGCCGTCCTCCGCAGGAAGACGAATTGCGCCTTCCTGTGATGTCAAAGTTCTTAACCTAAATGATGATATTAATGTAGATTAACATAAAATGAAGAAGGTTTGTCCAAGCGCACCGATGCTGTACCACAGATTTTAAAGCAGAAGCCTTTCTCCAAATAAGGAAAAGTAATGTCATTGCGAGAACGGTCAGGAGGAAGACTAGGACTTGGGAGTGCGAAGTGTCGTGCCGCTTACCCGGCAGTGGCTCTTCAACCGAGTTAGTATGATCATCGAGAACAGCCTAGGATTGATATGCACCGGGGATATCTAAAGAATAAAAGGAATGAGCGGGAAGTTCGATAGGTTCCAAAGACCCACCTTTACGTATGTGATTCAAATCCGGCATTTCTAAACACTGTCTGAGTGGCCAGATGGAAAGTCACTGATACCCGTACGATTAAGGTATCTCGCGGGCTGCGTGGCCGAGGTTGCCAATTCGGTGACTGTGACGGCGTAACAAACACTCAATAAGATCGAGTCCAAAATGGAGATAGTTAGTTGCCGAGCCTCAAGGTGGTCTAAAGTTGGTCAGATCGAGCGGGTTCGTTTTTCACCCCTGTCTAAAACCGGGCACCTCAGCTTACTGACCTTTTCGTATTTTCTCCATACCAACCATTTTATCTTTTCCTACGAGGCTTAGGGTGGCGAGGTGGAGCATCACATTTCTCCCAAGTTTCCTTTATGGCTGCAAGTCACTCGCAGAATGCTATATTCACCCCAATACCGCCATCGTCATATGTTGAGGGACCCGGTCATCGACCTGACAGTTCGTCAGGCAGCATCGCATCTCCCAGTGCTCTCACCGCGTCGAATGCTGCCTCCGGTAGGCAAGCTGGTTTTAGCACCTCCAATTTCCGGCTACTGGGGAACTTTCGCCGTCCAATAACTTCAGGTGTCAGCAACCGTCTCCGATTGCATTGCTTCTGCCCGCAACAGGAACAATCGTCTGTTAGAATCCGTGCTCAGTCCATGAGAATATGGCAATACGCGAGACTTGGATTCACAGCTGCACTTTTGTGTTGGGTTGTTTATTGTACGGCTCGTTATTTTATTGCCGTCCAAAGTACGTTTATCCTCTTGTGCGATATGCCTCAACTTAAGCGACGCTCTTCTCGTTAGAGTATAGAGGGGATCATGTCCGTTCGCAATATGCATTGGGGATGGGCATCACTTCTGCCTTCACCATTGTCTTCTTTGCAAGCGAAACCTATATAACATTTCGCTTCTCCAACAATCAATTTCACCCACGATTTAGAATCGTCATTCATTCACTTGCATACCTATCATCTGTACTCGTTTTGAGTCTTTCCATTATTAACCTTGTTCTTGTAAATGTTTGGCGGACACCACATAACCCCACTCAGTTCGGTCGTTCCATTGCAGGCCGCTGTTATTGGGACCTCGATGTAGTCTGGAGCAGCAAAGGCATGGCGTGTACTCAAGGCAATGCGATCCCTTTCGGGGACTGGCTCGGTGCAGCGGTTATTAGATTGGTGATTTCTGCGGCGTTTATTGTGCGTCAGGGCCATTCCTGATCTCCTCCTCGTCGTCGTCGTCGTTGATCATTGATATAGATTGCATACCACATTAGTGTACACGGATACCCTGCGAACTATCATGTACAGCAGACGTCAACGGCAATAGATACCGACATGGGCGAGCTAGCTGACAGGCAACCCAGAATACCAGCTATGAGACCCCTTCTATCGCGTTCACATGTACGCCACTCTTCGTTGGTTCCCATTGCAATCACGGTGTCGGAGGATGAGCACCAGCGTCGATCATTGTCATTCACCGCCGCTGGCCAAGTCTTGAGTCGCATTGAAGGCAGCGAGTATTACGAGGATGACTATGAGTCCTCTACATCCTCATCTGATCAACATCAGCGTTTAGAAGAGCTTGTCCATCCACCCAATTCCGATAGGGATACTTCTATTCCTCGAATGAGTCACAGCCCAAGAGCATTTTCTCCCGTCGAATATCCATTAGATTCCGATATGTCATCGTACATATCGCAGCCCCGGCCGAGTATGGATCCTAGTCTGGAATCAGGAGAGTCGGCGTCAAATTCACCCCCCTCCACCTACTTTCGTAGCATTACTCCTCCGTCAAACGATTTACAAAATTTCGCTTCAACCTTTCGCGACCTCGTCTCGCAATTCACCCGGGAAACAAGGGAGGGACTAACGCTCGATACCTCTCCTGGAACGCTAAGACACTCTGTGCGTGTTCTCGGATCTAATATCAGCCGCATGAGCACCATTGATAGCATGTCTACTCACGAGGCTGGTAGTCAAGTACGCACACCGTCTAGCTTTGGCCCCCCTCTATCCAATAGTGCTGTATCGAGGAAGATTAATGGGGATTGGGTGACTAGCACTCGGGGTTATGGTCAAGACGAATTCTTCATACCACCATCTCCATCCGGCAGCGATTCAAGGAAGTTTCACAAAGATTCGACGGCTAGCAGCAGTGGGAGTCATGGTCAGGATGGACCCTTAACACTACCATCTCCATCTGGTAGCGGATCTGCCGATGCGCAATCACGCTCTTGATGCTCTTTTTACAGTAGCTCATGGTTTCGTGCATGCTCGTGCATGCATTTTGTGACTCCAGGGACATATCATTTCTTGTTCTAACTTATTTTTATTCTACAGCAATCCCGGGTACCCTCATTATCTGGCAATATTACAACATCACTTGTACTTTAGTGTATATAGTCTCCTGTAATTGCTTATCATATCAGCACGTGTGACGTGTGTGGGTCACACGCTCCTTGCCTCCCCTTCATATTTATGGCTGTCCATGAGACCAACAGAGAATCTCAGCATAAATGTGTTGGATTCTCCCAAGTACTCGATGAGCAACGTATGAAGCGGGAGGTTGGAAACAGACCACTGCCATGGGTGGGTAGGAAGTTTGCAGTTGGTTTAGTCGTGGGCATCGTACCGTACACGGTAAGCCTGTTTCATCATGTGCAGAGGATCTCAAAGCTTACCAAGATTTTTTAGTATTATGTCTATGTTGTGAAGTTCTGTCTTCCCATGATCAAAAGAGAGTCAAGAGCTCTTGGAGGACAGTCATTTGGGAGTATGTGCTAAAATGTCTTCTGACCATGTTCTAAATAACAAACGGCACTGGTAGTTGCTTTCCTGATAACGTTTAATCTTCTCTTTCTCATGTTTACATGGACCTATATCAAGGTGAGCGATATGCTATGTGCGAGCGCACACTTGTGTTGCATGAGGCGCTAACTGACACTTGTTCGTGTCTTTCTTCTTTAGGTTGTCTTAACACCACCAGGATTTGCTTCGGATGTAAGTTAGTGGCTGCCTCTCTTTCTATCCAGATCTTTATAGCTCTTTAGTATGTGTCTAGAACGCCTCCCCCAGTTCCTGGTCCTGTCCCACCACCACCTCCAGGACCTTCGGACTTGGAAGAATTAATAGGACGCGGTTCTTATCATACCACATCCCCCTCCACTCGCACATACAGCCGACAAAGCATCGAAAACCCCCCTGTTTCGAACGAAACGAGCTCTCCGCACTCTCCGCGCTCTCCTCGTCCCTCGTATTCTCCCTCGTATTCTCGAAGAAATACACGTGAATCCACGATAAATATGACACAGACGCGTCCAGTGGCTCCCAAACGGACGGGTAGTACAGAGGCAAGGCCCCGTGGTGCGGTTTTGCCCATAGCGTCTCCTTCTGGAGTCGCAAACTCATCTTATCATGTACAATCGCCACCGTCTGTTCATATTCCTCCAAGCGATGCTGGGAGTAATTCAGAACTTCCACCTCTCCTGTTCTCACGTCGTCCACCATCACACCCCGTATTGTCACCTGAGTACAGATACTGCACACGGGATGGGCTATTAAAGCCAATGAGGGCACATCATTGTCGAGCATGTGGGACGGTGAGTCCCCTTGACATAGGAAATTTGGATGCTGCCGCTAACGTAAGCCACAGTGCATCCTAAAATACGATCATCATTGTCCTTGTGGGTGATGCATTCATATTGTTGAACAAATCTACTCAAGTTATCACTTAATAGGGATTGGACAATGCGTGGGTGCCTTTAACCACAAGGTACAATCCTCTGGCAATTTTCAAGAAATCTACCGACTGAGCTTTTCAGTTTTTCATGAACTTTCTTGAATGGAGTTCCATCTTCACAATCTTTATTTTTGCCAGTCTCATCACGCTCGTTGTGCGCGGTGCCGCATCCGCCATTCCACCTCCAATTGACCCACAGCATATTGTTATCCTTGCTTTGTCCGGGATGTTTACTTTTTTTACGGTCGTGGTCTTCGCCACTCAAGTCCAACTCATACTTCTCAATACCACCACAGTGGAACACCTCGGAATGGAGCGCATGCGCGATCGTGAACGCAGTGTGCTCGCGCAAATGATTAGGATGCCATGTTCATGTTCCGAAGGCTCTGACTTTAGCGTTATGAGCGGAACAATATCACCTATAAGAGTGCTGATTTACCGTCGGAGGATAATAAAACATTGGGACGCAGAATGGGGTAGGATTGGCACAGAGGGTAACCTTTGGTGGTTAGGGAGCAGAATGGCCAATTGGGAAGCTACGATGGGTATAAATAAGCTTGGTTGGATCCGTGAGTTGGAGGGGGTTTACTTTGTGCACGTCTGTTGATAAATTATTTTTGATTGCAGTGCCTATAGGTCGCAGCCTGGGGAATGGCCGCACATATCCAACCAATCCGCGATTTGATCGCAACGGAAGATGGCGGAAACGATCCGAATGGCCCGATGGCCTAAGATAACACTCCTTTTTGTCGGTATCAGCTGCATATCTCTGCATATAGTTCTATCAGTTAGCCAACAGTTATCGCTTTCACACTTTGCTAACCATTTCATTGTATCCTTCAAGTTTCTCAACTTGGCATGTACCTTGACTTTAGATGCTCGGTGTTACTTAGCATTTGGGACGTTTGTAACTGGCAGCTTATTTCTCAAAACCCGCTTTACTAGCTATACACTATATACGCATTTTGACCTCATCCCGTTTAGATATCTACGTCGTTTTCTTATCTTCAACACTCTGCCCTTGTGGGAACTCAAAGACCCCGTTTGTCAGGTGAATACCGAAACGCCAAGGGTTGATTTTGGGAAATCCTATGCCATCTGAATACTCTCCCCGATGGATGCCGCTGCTCTCATCGCCACCTGGGCTATACCACACAATTTCTCCTTTTCCTGAAATATGCGAAAGGAGCGAGACCCAATGGTCGGTTCCTACTTCGCTATAAGCATCGGGTTTCTGACTTGGGAGTGGTGCCTGGACCAGAAGAGGATCCAGCGGAAGACGAGGAGAACTGAACGGAAAGGACGGGATCCACTTGGATGGCGTCGCGATTGCGGAAAAGAAAGGTGGCAAGGTCGATGGGCTGGGTGGAAACACTTCGATTTTAATGGGAGAATACGCGTTGTCTGGCTGGATCCGCGTGAAGGTGAACCGAGCTACATGCTTGGGTAGGTTCCAGATTTTTCTCCCTAGAAAAAAAGAGCGGTCACGCTCGATATTTTAATATATATGTATATGCATATATCGGCATACCGTTGTAGGTTGATTCATCTGTAGACACGTAGATTCGGGTGATCCTCAAGTGTGCCTTCTTACTTGGATTGTCGAAGTTTCCAGGGACATAGAGCAATTCGTCATATGGGCCTGGAGAATGATGTGTCAATGTGAAACAAAATAAAATACAATGACACGTTTTTAAAGGTGGCTTTTCTTGGCGAAAAGTCAATTTTTTTGTGCGTGTTTCTATTTACCTACGGGGGAATCAGTATATCTTATTACTTGGACTGTTGCAGAGCCCAATCGTCCTCCGCGAAATTCCCCAGCCTCGGGCGATGCAAAATATGAATTGGCCTCCAAGGGGGCGTATGCTCCCTCAGGAATGGCGTTTGGAGTTGAAAGCATGAACAAGTATGCTTCTCCCTTGTTAATCCAAGGTGCAGGCGCATCCTTCGGGTGTCTGCCGCTATTCATCTCAATATGGCGTTTTGGGTGACAAGGAAATGTGGGCAGGTGACCAAAGTAATAGAAACCAGTGCTTTCTCGAACGTTCAAAATAGTGATGTAACTAGTGACCCGCGCTGGCAAAGCTTTTAGTCCGGTTCCAAAACGTTTCAGCCGCACGAGGAAGCTGGGTTGTAATTGCTCCCGGTCCTGCAGTGTTAGTATGTCGATGGATCGTTCCCATTTCAACTTAACGCAGAATCCATGTTGTCGCCTTAATTTCGAAAGAGCTCTACGTTTCATAGTTTCAGTTCACCACTTGAAGTTGCTAGTGGAAATGTGCAATGTGACCTTGAAGTGTTACAACTACATCTTTGCCTTATCTCCTCCATCTTCGTTGACTTCTTTTTGCATACCAAACAGATACTCTGGCCTGTCATGTACACGAACCTTTTGACAAATATACGATTGGCTGCGCTCCTATCCACATGCGAGATTTGTCGCCTGTGCTAACAGATTTGATCCAGCCAGAAGCGGTTTGCGACATTGTACTGGTAAGTGGTTATATTGCATTGGGTTATCTAGTGTCTTGTAGCATAATAATCGACTCTTCTAGCCAGATTTTAAGCAAGTTGTGAGGCAACAGCAAGACACCCCAAAAAGCAATATTAATTCTATGTTCAATGTGCATCACGATGCGTTTGCATTGGACTGGCTCCACAAGCTATTGAATCTGTCCAAAGTCACCCTGACAGAAATAAAACAAAATAGTATTTGCAACATAATTAAATTGAACACAAGTCCCTCATAGGATATGTTGGTATCCTTGTCACATAATATATTCAAATTCGATCTCACCATGATTGGTAAAATAGATTAGACAGTTTATTTAGTAGGCACGTACACGTCTTATTAGTAGTACATTGCTTGATATCTAAGTTCTAATAGACTTTAGATACAATGTAATATTATCTTCTTTAGAAGCTGAGACTTTATTGTTCTAGATGAGCATTACTCTAACGCATTACAAGTCAGAATAGAGTGAGTTTGTAAATTGAATCCACGTGCTGGTGAACTGCCTCTCATGCACACATTTTTGCAGGGTGTTGGATCGACGTACATGGGGATGAACATGGATGATTTGGTACAATCACATCGAAGACCTTCAAGAAGCGCTCGAGACACGGAGAGAATCCCCGCGTGCCTTCGGAACAATCTTGATCGCAGTTATCACGTCACCTGTTCCACATATGGCTTGATAGGCCTGATGGGGCATATCTGGCCAGATACTAGATACGGCAGAGGAACCTGACCGAAGGCCGGGCACGTAAATGCGGGAGCGTTTCCCTCTTCTGAGTAATGCGCAACAGTAGAGTCAGCTTCTAAAGATAAGTAAGGTAGGCCGCTACCGTTTCACGTGATTGTGATATTTGTGTGACATGGCTGTACAACAGAAGGCTGCGTATTGAACTTAAATTCTTCTTGTCCTTCTTTGATAGCTTTTTGGCATAAGGTTGCAAGTTTTTAAGTTTTTTGTTTAGACAAAGAATGTAAGGCAAAAAGTGTTTTATGTGGCCAAACACTCATTCCATCTTTGTAAATCCATCTTCCTGCACAGTTTGCAAGAAATCAAAATTCTGCTTACAAGGGATTGTGTAAGGGTGTTAAGAACAGGCTGAGGTGAGGTTCTATTGTAAGCTTACATGAGATTGTAAATTTGGGTGAGATAGAGTATGGCTTGGCTTCAGCTTATGTGCTATGCCATCCAGATCCCATAGTATCTCTAATTTCTGAGGGCAAGGTTTGACAAAAAACTTGGGGTAATCTTAGTTGATTTTCTGATTACTGAACTACTAATTTACATACATATTATATACTAGATTAGTATTTCAAATAGTCAGGATGATTTCAAATCAAAAGGACAAAGGGGTTTCCAGAATGGAAATTAAAACAAAGGTGAAGTGAACCATGGATGAGTAAGGATAAGGTTTAACAAGGTGTGTTACAAAGATTGTTGCAAGGTATAACAGAAATTACTAAATAGGGAAAGAGTATCATGAGTGGAAAAATTGACCAAATAAAAGAAGTGATGGAAAGCAAGGTCTAAACTCTAAGGCTGTGTTAAGTCCATGCACACATGCCCTTGGTTTGGATGTTCAGCTTGGTCCAATGAGCCAAGGCTGACATGGCATTGGCTTCAACATACTTGTGTTGCACCTATCTAGCTGTCTGTGCCACTGGGTTTTGGATGGAAGTTTGGTAGGTTCCTGAGATTGTCAGTACCAAATGATTAGACAATAGACTTAAGGACTGATAGCAAATGTCTAACTTAGTCGATAATCTGAACAGAGAATACATACATGAAACCAATTACTTATCTAGAAAACACCATTACCATAAGGTATTCAACAACATTGCATAAGGCATGGAAACCAGAATGTAAGAAATGGATACAAGAATAGGTAAAACATGGAGAGTAGGCATACATGCCCATACATGTACTGAGGTTAACTGAAGCAAAGCAAATGATTAAAAGAGAATAGAACAAAGTGGAATGTACCAAACTGAATCAAATGTACTTGTATGACTTTTAAGTTGGTAACTTGTTATATAGTACATGGGGACTTTGGTTGGTATGACCAAGTGAACTGAGGCTTGGTAAATCATACTTTGACAGGCTGAGTAAATAAAGGGCTGAGCAGAATTACTCAAATAGGTAAAAATTACTTAATCATGATGACTAAGCAAGTGGGGATCTCATGAAGTGAGATCCTAACAGTATTCCCTCCTTATGGCTGAGCTCACAAGGCTGTGGTAGTTAACCTTGGGCTGAAAATTGAGTCTGAAATTTCTTGGGAAAAAATGATATAAAAGGTGAGGGATGTGTGCAACAATTTCATGTCCACTCTGACAAGACCAAGGGCCGTAGAGATACAAGAAAATTGAAGTTATTTATGATGTTTTTGTTAGAATATGAATTAAAACTTGTTTTTTTTTGTTTTTCTGGTGATTGTGGGGCGGTAGATAAGACTATTATTCATTTTTACAATGTTAGAGCTAAATATTACATGAATAGGAGGTAAGGGAAATGGTGAGACATGTGTACATGAGGAGATGATGCATACATGACATCATATAGGAAATACATTTTACACAGACATTTGGGGAG
>QFEC01042470.1:1570-14890 GCA_003316585.1 Gomphus bonarii | reverse complement strand
TAAACATTGGAGTATCTTGTTGTTGTGACCTTGTCAATAGCATCGCCCTCACACATAACCCATCAGGAGAAATAGTGGTGTGTGGCACAGAATGATGGTGAGGGCGATGGTGGTTGGTGGAAGAAGACACGTCAGGGAAATTAAGCCCTAAACAATCCGTTACATCAATAGGTGTTCGAAACCTTGGGCTCAGCCATTAAGAGGGAGGTACTGTCAAAGTATGATCCACCAAGCCTTGGTCCACTTGGTCATAACAACCGAGGTCCTTCCATACTAAACAATAAGTCCTTGACTTACAAGTCTTAGGATCATGTTTGGCTCAGCTCGGTTACATTCTCCTTCACTCCATTCCTTCTTTTCCCTTCATCCAATTTGCTTCTCTTACCTCGGTTCATGTACAGGCATTTATGCCCACCTTCATTCTTTCCAGTACTTTCACTCCACGTATCTTCATTCTAGTTTCCATGTTTTATGCAACCCTGTTGCATATCTTAATGTTTCTCTTTTCCTATATAAGCTACCCATTATCTGGATGTATTCTCCGTTCAGATAATCGACTAAGTTAGACATACGTCCCTTAGTTGTTAAGTCCCTTCATCCACTGCTCGGTTCCAAAAACCTTGGGCACCAACTGAGCCCCGTCCAAAATATAGTGGCTCAGCGGATAGATAGGCGCAACACACGAATGTTGAAGCCAATGCCATGTCAGTCTTTGGCTCATTGGACCAAGCTGAACCACCTGAACCAAGGGCATGTTGTGCATGCACTTAACAGATGTGACTCATTGAGAAATATTGTTGCCCCCTCTTCAAGAGCATGGCTACATCACTCTGCTACTCCATTTTGGTGTGGCTCATTGTTCTGACAATGCCTTTAGATATACAGAACCTATTATAATTTATATTCTTATATTCTGAGCCCTTGTCATCATGCTATCCTTTGATCTTCTGCCTAGTTTGCTTCTCTATATAAGCCTTGAAGACCTTGAAGGTATCCAAGGCACCTGATTTCTGTTTCAGAGGTGAAACCACAGCAAGTCTGGTGATATCATCAAAGAAGGTGACCCAGTACCTGTATCCCTGTAGTGACTGTACAGGCATTGGATCATATAAGTCAGTTTGACTAAGTTCCAGAGGTTTAGTAGCACAGTTTTTTGCTTATTTGTTAACAATTCTGTATTGTTTACCAGCAATACATGGTTCACATATGGAATCTGGGTCAACCAGAGACTCAGAAGCCATACCAGATACAAGTTTCTTAGCCATCAGCTGCTTCACATCATTGTGATTCAAATGTGAAAATCTCTGATGCCATGGTGTCAAGTTCATAGAACAGGTACTGATCAAGCCTATAAACTCTGTTATAGGAACAGTAATGCCATCCAAGTGAGTAACATTATTCTTGTTAACAGTTGCTGTAAAGATTAGCTGATGGTCCCTTTTGAAATAAATCCTCCCCTTCATGATAATAACTATAAAGTTGACTTTTTGTATAAGATGGATGATAGAAAGCAAGTTGTTATGCAGATGATGTACATGTAAGACTCTTTGAAATTGAACCAAGGGCACATTGGTGCCTTGTGGTTTAAACTGTACAGACCCCATCTCTGCAGACCAAATGTGACTCCATCTGCAAGTTGGATTTTGATGGTATGCAGGGTGTAAGTTGTAAACAAGTGATGATGTGGTGTCCCAGCTCTCTCCTCCTTCCTGATGCTAAGCATGGAGTCATAGGTATTGAATCACATAATAGGAAGTTGTTAATTGTAGACAGTCTTCAGAGTCTGCCACATCTTGACCAGATCATCTGTATGTGCTTCAATGTGAATATGCTGTGAGACTTCAATTGAGCTAGTAATGATACCAGCAGCAATATCCACTCTATTCCATCACTCTGATTTTACTGCTGGTGTTTCAGCTGCCTTATCTGGTACTTTCTCATCTCTGATGACAATCCACCATACTTTGGTGCTCTTGAGAACACTTTCTATGTCCCAGACCCAATTCTTGTAGTTGGACCCATTTAGCTTGTTATCCACCCAATTTACTGACCTCTGCTGTGACACCCATGTCTGCACTAAAATATTATCCTAATCCAGAGCTCAAACAGTTGTTCTGGGAGTAGCTCAGTCCTAACGATATGAAAGCCATTCCCTACTGGTGGAAGCAATATATGGCTTGGCCTGGTAGAGGGATAAGAAGAAAAAAATGTAGTATGTGTGATAAAAAGAGTATCACAGCAGGTATTCAACAGTTGTGGTGGTAGATATGCATGCTGGGGTTGTTCATGACATATGGGTGCTTAAATAAGCACTCACATGTATGGAAAGCAAACTTGCTGGGGTACAGGCCACCAGAGCACCAAACACAATGGAATTGACCGGATACACAGTAGGTGAGATGAAAAAGTAATGCTGGAGGGTACTGGAGGATGCTGGAGCAAAGATGGCAGGTAGGGCAAAGTTATGTGCAGAGAAAAGGCACAGGGCCCATAACCTTGCCCTATCTTCCATCTTTGCTCAAGCATTTTCCAGCACTCTCCAGTATTACTTTTTCATCATACATACTGTGCATCCAGTCGATTCCATTGTATTCAGTGTTTTGGTGGCTTGTACACCATTGAGTTTGCTTTCCCTACATGTGGGCACCTATTTAAGCAAACAATAAACAGGGATAAGAGTTACATTCAACACATGGGTGGTTATAAGTTGCTGAACCCTACCCCAAGTTACCATATCCTTTATATAGATAATGTTTGGTTTTTGTCATGGGAACTGCTATTACAACCGTCGTCTGGACACTTGCAACGCCATGTCGTCTGAGCTAGTAACAAATCATTGACGTTCTGTAAGCGAGTAAACGGACCTCAGGATCATGTCAGCTTTCAGTCATTGCAGTAAGCATATGTGCTGAATGTGAAGCAGCGTCAAGAACGCATCAAATATGAGGGACATTGTGTTGAAATCTCAACCGCGCTGAACAAGTACTGAAATAATTACAACTGTTTGGCTTGAGGGAAGGTAGTGGCTCGCTGCAAACAGATAGATATGGTAATGTGACACAGCAAGCCATGCCGGTCGAATTGTTCCAACACATTGACCAATTGATTCGGAGTGCTCAGTATGCCACGTAGGCTAGTGAAGTAAAGCCAGACCAAGGTTTGGTCTCGACTACTAGGTACCGGATATTTCGAGCTGCTCAGCGCTCAATGCTTCCCTGCTTTTCTGAGCTGGAGACTCGTGATGATGTGCTACTTCCCGAGTTTGATATAAACGCTTGCAATACGGCCCTTCCCGTTCGCCTTATACATGACACCATGACAGGTGCAAAATAAAATTGAGATCATCAAATCTTTCTTGCCCATGGCAATAGGCACGATGGTACGTGAATGATTCTAGACTCGAGCTCTGGAAAGGTGTGGTCGGAACTTCTGTTGGCAACGCCCCCTTTCTCCTATCGATTGGGAGTGCCTTCTCCATAGCATCAGAAGCCACAGCGCGTCGCTATGGTTTGTACACGTTTGAGGGAGCCTCGATTAGCTAAGCGTTGAGACCCATTCCCATGGCATTGGGCAGAACAGCAACTGACACGCGGAAAGGGCGACTTGACCATCCCAGCGCGTAGCAACTCGCTGGCATTACATGTCCCAGTTATTTGTCCACAACTCTGACACCTTTCCTATCTACGGCTATCTGCCTTCCCATTCCCACCCTTCAGCTTCTCCGGCGCGTTCTTTGGCTTTTACCGCCACATTAAATTGCTGCGCGAGTCTATCCATCGAATCAGTGCCTAAGGTCTCGGCGCTCAGTGCTCAGGGATCGGCGATAGTTGTCTCTTTAAACCCAAGTCGCTCACCCCGCATGACTACACCGGGTTTTCCCCTTGTTCTAGACTCTGTATATGAAACCAGCTGGTGTTTCCTTCCCCTGGGCTATTCTGCTATCCTCCATCTGTGTCAAGCCCCGCCATTTGCCAACTCTCGCTTTTGGCCTTCGCTTCCACCACACATTGCTTACGGGCTCATTTTCGCTCATTCTGCTACCAGCGTCATCCCAGGACACCCATGAACTTCTGTTGTATCACATTACTGTATGGGGTCAAGGTTTCGTATAGCATGTTACATGAGAATATTTCCCCATACAGCGTCTGCTCTCATTTCGACTGGGTGTTTAAGAAGACGGTGGGGACAACACCGTTTCCTTTGGGGTTTTGAGTACAGGAGGTGCACCACCTCAAGGGTACTCCCCGTCCCCGCTATATCACGTACTTTTATTATTCTGTGATCTCATTAATCGTACCCTGACGCATTGAAAATTCTCGCCTCGCCCAACACGATAACTATATGTCAGCTATCCATATGAGCTTCCAGAGCCTGCCTCGGTCTAGATTCAAAGAACTCAATCACAGCGGCGAATCCCGGGATAACCGCTCCCTTCCCGCCTTCATTGGGAATTTTCAGTTTAGCGCTTCGACCACCGCCTGGTCATGCGCTTCGAAATTCCCATTGGAAGCATTGGAGTGGATATTTCGAGTTGAAGAACCACATGTGACTTGAGGGAAATGGTCTTGCCATGCTCTGTGCTCTATTGAGCTAATATTGGTTATTGATTATTTACAGTATATAAAACAGTAGTCTGCATACTTCACTCCACCAGGCGTTCATTATAATGACTCGTTTACATTCAATGGGTTCGATAGATTGGACGCGGAGCTTCGAGTATGAATATGAATATGGAATAAGGAAATTGGAGGACACCCTACATTTATAAAGTTCCATTTGGGTCCTCGGTATATACGAAGAAGTGCGTGTGCTTCCGATTCTTCCGCAGTAGAGAAAGGAAGTATTCATAGTTGCCGTTACAGGTATTGTGGTAATCCCTAGATATCACCTGCAGCACGCGGGAACCAATTTCTCGCTTCTTCACCTCTGCTCTCTGCTCTCTTCTTCCCTTAGTTCCTTTTGGACATCTCGAGCTTCTCTACAGTGATTCCGTTCGATTCACGTTGGAAGCTGAGTGATGGTCTGAACCTTCCATCTGAGGCGGCACATGCTTGATTGTCCGCACGTAAAGGACGGTCTACGTGTCTGAAGCTACCTAAGGTAAATGAGATGCGGCCAAGAGAACGTGAAACGAAGACCCAAACATTCGCCTCGGCAAAACTCTACCACTCCTGTAAATTCAGTTAATTTATGCACCAGATTTATCCATGTTGTTCGCAATGCAGCAGAGCACAAGCAACTCGATCACACACATTCAGGGACAGCGTTATATATCTACTCAGGAGGATTCAACCCTTCTGATTCTGAAATCTGACACTTCTGATATCGGGGATCAACCCTGAGTGGAGAGTTTATAACCGAGGCGTTTTTCCGATTCATTGTGAGTCGGAGAACTAGGGAAATCAGATAAGACTTGATTGTGTTCTAGGGATAGTGTGCCACTCAATTCATTATTGGTCTTGAAATAGGGAATACGGTATCTTGACATCCCCCCTAACTTTGTCTCAACCTGGGTAAGGATGGAGTTTAAATGTGTTCCCTGAAGGTTAGACTAGGTCTCTGTGCCAGTATAATTATGGAAACACGGATAAGGCAAACATCAATATTGCAAATGCAACCCCTTCAGGCAGTGTAGCCTGCGATACCATGAGTTCAGCGGAAGAGCCGAAGAGTCACGGTTGTATAAGTAAGCTATTTATAGTCTACTAGTTAAGGTACGTAGTATGACTGTGATCCCCAACCCTGATACAAATCGATCGGCGTTTGGATCGGCGTGCGGTTGACTCCGGTGTTGTCTCGGGTGGAAACGCCATCATCTCTAAGTTTACAATAGTCAAGTGGTCTAAGATTAAGCCATTGCATAAAGATCTAAAATTTAGATTTGCTGGTGGATAAGGTTAAGCTTGTGTGCAGTTACTTTTTCTTTGACTTGAGCACTGACCTTTGATGTCGTGATGTCGAATTTAATTATGGTATGTACACCAGGGAAACACATAATAAAAAGTCATGATTCCCGCGATAACTTGAACAGAGACTCGAGCAATATTAATTTACTGTGTGTCACATGTCACCCGTAACATGACACGACTGTGTTAAAAATTAGACACAGCTGGTCGTGGAAATTGGGTTTGACAAAGAGATAAATATACTACCTATTATTATCCGTGATAAGTGTTAAATATGGATTCAATAGCTGTGCATATGAACATTGAACGTCGTTCGGGGATATAGATTTGGTCAGGACTAACAACTAGTTATTTACCGTGGAGACGGTTGAACAGAGTCTGGCATAAAAGCGGTATTCTTCTAAGTTATGATTATTTCTTCTCGAAGAAGTAATCCACCTTCCTGCGATACTGTATTACAGGCCATGCACCGTATGCTGCATGATGACAGACAAATACCCTGGAATTTCGATATCAGGCAGCTTGTTTTTTGTCCCAGTGACGTGATTTTCTGCTTGGAGATGTTTGGGTATGCTTGGGTTTAACCGACAAAGATACTCTGCGCAGTAAACAACTCACTCTCGAAACTGAACGTTGTACCTCCATCGGGCGCGATTCGGAAACGAGTGTGGATGTCATGCTTGTCCTTCCAAGGTCCTGTTAGCTAGCGGTGTTGCGCGGTATTTTCTCGCTTGCAGAAAATCCAACCATTCCTTAACATTAATTGACCGGGGCATACGACGTACGACAGATCTTCACTCTCAACTTTTCCCCAGTATTCCAGACCTGTCTAGACTAAAAAGACCCTATTTTTCACAACCTGATTTGTCGTTTGACTAATATCTCATGTATATAATTGGTACCACCGCACAGCAGACGCTCTAGGGCTCAACAATTGTACCGCATCTTATCCGCATGCCCGTTTCATCAGATTACCGTTGGCCGAGATACGATGTACACCGGTGATGTCCCGAATATGTATTGGTAGGTCTCGAAAGTTCCACCACCTCATTCATACCATCGCCAATTCAACTCCCTGCCATTCTTAATGGAGCTATAAGCATCCTAGGGCATGGGTCTTTTGTCGGCATACCATAGCCATTCTAACTAGTTCAACCTCTCCCTGCTATTGCGTAAACATCTAGAGAGGATGGAGAAAGGTGATAGTGGTCATGTGTCCGCGTACACCCATGGTGGACACGATAAGCCCGGTAGGAAGTGCCCCATCCGTCTCTCCAGTAGCCCAGTGAAGACATATCTCATGAGGGAAGGCTAAGTCCTGATACACCTTGCGGAATGGCCGCAAAGTCGGCCCTTGACAACATTGAGAGTGTGCCATATAAGATCACTGTTACTCTCATACATGTTTACAGCAAGTCATCGAAGTTGAGCTAATCGAGTTTCGACACATTATCTTTGCCTTGCATGATGAAAGAGAGAGATGACATAGGAGGTATGATTATCATGGACATCTTCATCGTCGATTTCGAGGGCATCAGTGGCCATTTCGCACGCGACTCACGGTCTTCGATGCTTACTTGAGTGTCACCCAACAGATTGCCACCCCACATACGTCATGATTCCTGATATCTCTCCACCCGAGAATCGGTGATATCCACTTCTTCGCTTCAGACGCACTACAGCCGAAATGAGGTGATCGACCTGGACGTAGAACCTAACCTTAAAAAGAAGCATGATTGATCTATTTGGAATGCTCCCTAGCAGTATGCCACGTAGGGTAGTGGTGGAAGGCATGCCAAGATTGTGTCTCGACTACAAGGTAATGGGTTTGCTGCTCAGCGCACATTCGACGCTTACTGATTGTTTGAGCTGGAGATTCTTGAGAATTAGGAAAGAAAGAAACCATCTGTGCGCTTAACGCTACCGCTTGTCCCTTAACATAAAAGAAAGTTATCTAATCTTTCTTGCCTATGCCGATGACTGTGACGGTTCGCTGACTCTAGCTGCTGCTGGCTAGTAACCTGCTGATAGCTAGGCCCCCCTATCGATGTCGTTCTTTTATCCTGCAAGGGGCACGGTTTTCTTATGACGAACCTTGATAACCTGACCTTTGAGATGGCCTCCTGAGTTGGTGTTCGTGCCCATACCATTGGGCAATATGGTTTCCGGCCTTGGGGGCCAGGCTTTACCATCCCAGCGCAACACGGCTCGCTTGGCACATTATATCTACCTAGATGCTACACCCGTCTTGTTCTGTGGCTGTCAGTATTCCCATTCCCATTCTCACCTTTTAGCTTCTCCAGCACGTACCAATTAGCCTTCACCGCCACAGTATTTGCCGCCACCCGAAAATCATATTCGTGGAAGCATGACTTCTTGGCGCCCATTGATCCCTGGCGCCGCGCTAGAACGTGGGATGGTGTGCTAGTATGCGCTTCTGCCAGGCTCCCAAATATGTCATTACAACCCCGTGACACTCCCACTCAGATGAGAGAGCCCCTAGTGGGTTTCTCGTATTTCATCTAGCACAACGGCATCTCCCTTCTGACTCATTAATAATAATGTTGCGGAGACTCATCCTTTAGCTTCTCAGGCCTGCGCGTTGGACTAGTGCGTCATTCCCTCGTATTTCATTTTCTTTCTTCCCCCTCTTCTTGGTAATACCGTGTTGCACCTGCTTCTGCTGACACATCCATATCAAATGCTCCTGTCCAAGTGCGATTATCCCTGCACCCTAGCGACAATTGGTGACTTCCCATTGGGTTAGGTGTGGGGGGTGTTCTCAGATGCTGAGGATACGAATACGTACTAGAGTCGTGTCTTGATCGGCTGTCCGCACCGGCCAATAAGTTCAAATCGCTTCCTCTGCACGGGCCACCCTCGTACTAGACTCAAGAATTTGTAGAGTTCCTTTCCGGCGCTGCTCCATTGTCTAGCACTGCTGCTCAACACTTGAATCCCAGGTTCAAGTCCGACCATTTGCCACCTCTCGCTTTTGGCCCTCGCGTCCATCTCCACACATCGCTTCTAGGCTCATCTCCGCTTATTGCATCATTAACGTCTTTCCGGTATACCCACGTATAATAATACTGTAAAGAGTCACGTTGCCATGTAACACGTTACATGAGAATATTACTCTCTACTGTATATCCGTTGAGCTGGGTGCTCAGGAAGATCAAGGCAACATGGCCCCCTTTAGGATTGTAGCTATGAGAAATGCACTCTGCGTCCCGCGCTGTCCGCATCGTCGTTCTTCTGTGATCTCATTATATTTATACCGTGACACATTAAATGCTATCGCCTCACATCATAATCATCTGAGCCATCTCAAATGACTTTTGACCTGCTCATAACGGAGAATCCCGTGATGAGCGCTCCTTGCCAGTCTTCACCGTGAATTTTCTCAGTTCCAGCGCCTTTCACCACGTCACGCGCTTCGAAAGTTCCCAGTCGAAGTAATGGGGGTGGAAGTTCCGAGTTGGTTGTAAGACCATGCATGACTTGCGGGCAATTGTCGTACCGTGTACTCTGCTCTGTGGACTATCGGGCTGACATGGGTTATATTACGAATTACGATATACAAGTATGTAAGAAAGCAGTCCGCTCGGGCGTCTTCGCTTGCGTTCATTCTAAATAGCCATCAGCCGGTTGAACAGATTCGACAGATTCGACGCGGAGCTTCGAGTATGAATATGAATTTGATAATTGGAATTTGGGAACTACCATCTTTTTTCGGTCCTCGGAATACACGGAGAAGAAGTTTTAGTTCTTCCGCGGCAGGGGCGATTAAATTGCTAACCAAAGGAAGTAAGTACTCATGATTACAGCTATTGATACGGTTTCAGGTGATGCCTTTGACGTTCTTTGCCAGCGCGCTCTCTACTTCTACTTCTTCCCTTTTGTTTACGGCGTCTTCTATCCAGTCTACGCTCCGAGCTGAGTCATGTTAATTTGCGTGTACTTTCGATCTGGGACGGGCACGTGTATAGTTGGTGAAGGAAGGACTACGTGTCTGAGGGTCAGAAGGCACACGAAAGGCTGCAGAGAGCCATCGGAGGACCATGAAAACGCAATCAACCAACAAATCAACTCAGGAGAACTTCGCCGCTCTGACCAATTCAGTTAATCTATGCATCAACTTTACCCGTAACGACGTGGCACAGCATAAAGGCGGCAAAACTTACACATCTAGCGACAGGTAAAAAAAAAAACTGAATGTGTTTGTTTACTTTGGTGCTTGGCTTCTTTCCTTCTGTGATTCTGACACCTGAAATCTGATGCATCTGACGTCGGTGACTAACTCTCCATGTAGAGTTTCGAGCCGAGTCGTATTCGCTGAATCTACAATTCATCGCCAATGACGAGAGGATCTTTGTCTTATTAAGGGGTAGGCTGGTCGTGTAGCGCTCATTAGATTATTTTGGATTAATGAATGTTGCAACTTGACTCTTTTTCTTTCTTTCTTTTTCGACGTGAATAATTATGGAGTTTTGATGGGCTCTGGGGAGTTGAAGGTTGGAATATATACATTCTATGGACATGACATGTATAAACATTGAGGGTTCTAGGACTCGGGGATTAGGTTGCATATAAATTATGGTTTGGTGGTTCGGTACGGTGAACCTTTCAATTAGTATTCTGGGGTCATTTTTTTTTTTTGCTCGCCTCATAGTGGCAATAATGATCAGTGCATTAGGCATTAAATAAAATTTCGAAGCGACACAGAGTCAAAAATAATTGAACGATAACACATTATCGACCAAAAAGAGAAATAGATCCGGAGCAAGATCCGAAGAAACGAAACGAAAACAGGCATACCTTCTATCTCGCTCCAACTCACTCCCCTAAATTACACTCCATCCCCATCTCCATCTTCTAACACCAACACCACAATTTTAAACATGAATTGCATATCGAATTTGAATGTCGACGCAGTCAGTCATGAAAATCGGGACTGGCAGAGAGTTGGCATTTATACCTGCACCTACTCTGGGTGATGAACCGTGAACCGGTTGGCTTGCTAGGATGATTTTAGATTCAATAACATGGAACGTGATGGTGCAGTCCTTGGATAGAAAATATAAACAGCTGTACTTAACACACTAACAATGAACAATGAGTTGATTCTTGTCCAGATGCGGTTGCGTTATTTATTATCTTCTTGAGAAGGCATTCCACCTTTTTGCAATACCGTGACACAGTCATTATCTCTTTCTCCACCTACGCGCGCGTGGAACCAAATGCGTCAACAGTTGCTCTCAACAGGCTCAACAATCGTACCGCCATTTTTCGTATCGCATGTCTGGTTTTCACGCCCGAGTTCCCGAATATTCATCCCTTTTTCGATGGAGTTCTTTTCTAATACTTCTCTAATATAGAACTCGTGTTGTTTCTTTTCTTTTCTTTTCTTTTACAGACTTTTCTTTAGGAGTAAATACATCTTTCCTAAATTCTTTTGCAGCAGGCAAATCGCGGGGCATTCCGCGCCAGTGAATAGATATTCAAAGAGGACGGACACCCACTGTTATAAATGATATGATATGATATAACGCTAATTCTAACTCCAGGGGCGTGATTTTCTTTCTTGCTAAGCTTGTTTTGAGTTAGGGTGTTGGACCACCCAGAAGCACGTTCGTTCCCAATCTGTAATCTTTAGCTTATATAGCAAGAATACATAATGTTTAATTATCGGTGGGGGGACAATTAGGATCCTTTTTCCCAGCTCCCGCTTGAGCCCCTTTTAAGTTTTCAACCCTTGTTTCTCAAAGCTTGTTTCTGTATTATCGGGGGCCGCATGCCCACGTTTATCTTTTCCTTCACGCGCATAGTTATAAACTCAAAACCTAATTGTTTAATTCTAATTGACGCTGGGAAAGACGTGTATCTTTTGGCGGTGGCGGCGTAGATACCGCAGTCCGCAGGGGCGTCTTGGGATGCCATTTTTTTTGGTGGGACATTTCCGGGTTCGGGCGACAGAAGCACCAGACTCTAGTCCTTCCTGAAATTAGCTATATATATGTCTTTTACAGTGACGGAAGGCTAGTATTTCCTTTTTGGGTATGCTCTTCGCATCTTTGAATTTCATTCGGTGGGATCATCCTCTGTAACTTGATGAAAACCTTGAATGTATATAATGCATCTATAATAGATGTGAGATACGTATCTCATGGACGCTCATGTTTTTTCACATTAGTCCAGAAGCGTCGAAACGGATACCACCCTATCTCACCACCTACATCTTTTCCACCCATACATCCCCCCTTAGCAGGTGACGCTCCAGGGGCACAACAATCGAGACTTATGAAGAAGTCCGTTGTCTCAGAAGACCCAGTGGTTTGCTTTTTTCCCAGACGGGGCTGTGCATCTGTGAGTTCCCGAATATTTCGTGTCTTCGGCTGGGAGGTTCCGGAATATTGTTTATTGTTCTTCGGTGAGATCCCAGACCTTTTATGGGTGAAGTTCTCTCATATGCATCGAGGGCCCTTCATCTGTATCGGTGAGGCCCCTAATCTGCATCGGTGAGTTCCAGAATATCAATCTTCTTTTCGCTTCCAACGCACGACAAGCCGAGATCGGGTGATTGACCTGAATGGTGATGTCTCACGCTGAACTCTAGACGCAGGACGTTAAGCGCGAGACCTGCGTTTCCCCTCTCGGAACGCACGCAAGGCGGGAGCTCGGGATGAATTTGATCATATCGCCAAAGTGTGCGGATGATTCCGGCTGTGTGACGTCAGGGATACCATGTATGGGTTTCAAGGGTTTGCATTTGCACACTGGTTGAGAGTGACGCAGTTGAGAAGGCAAATCTATCTCAGGTGCGGGACCGCAGAGCGTGAGGCCATCATGCACAAACGAGTTGAGGAACGGATCTGTCCGATGGGATCGTGTTGAAGCAGTGCACGTGGTGATGTTAAGCAAGGGTGAACACAATTTATTAACGATAAGTAACCGAAATTTGCGGGTCCAAACGAAGCGCGAATCACAACTCGGCAGTCACGAATTCCAGGCGCAGGTCTTGGAAGCAGGAAGCGGGGTCATAGGCGCTGAGAGAGCGTGGGCGGATGGGCGGAGCCGCGTGCCCTCCGCCACACGCACAAGGACATTAAATGCATCCGGACCGGATCCCGCACAACATATGTCCATCCATTCGAGAAGTCGAAGAGGCGGGTACACGCGCGCGGCGATGGCCGGCACTTCTAATTTTGGGGGATCGCTGCATGCGGGTCTCACTCTCGCGGTCTTTGCAGCGCTTCTCTGCACTGGCGGCGTTTAGATTCGCGCGTACGCGCCTGCGTCTCTGGTATGACAGGCAGGCAAGCATGCGCGCCATACATTGCATGGCAACGGCCGAAAAATGCGCGTGACCCGCAAAACGAGGTGGGGGTGGGCACATGGCAACGCGCCAAAATCG